>OZ012660.1:79565893-79801455 GCA_963942545.1 Oxycera nigricornis
AAATAATAACTAAAGATCCAAAGTAACAATTTATTTTGAACTTATCATTAAACAGCAGTATTTATGTATTGCTTGTGATCACATCAACTGTTCAAAGTGTCTTCCTTCCACAGAAATGCAAAGAAGAGCTCTTTTCTTAATTTCTGTGACTACATGGAAATGCATGAGTTCCTCTCTTATTTTTTTACTAGCTGCCTCAATTCTTAAATCTAATTCTTGAACTGATGACACAGGTGTCCTGTACACTTCTTGCTTCATTGCACCCCACACATAAAAATCAAGGATAGTTAGATCTGGAGACCGGGGTGGCCACCTAATTGGATCATTTCGACCTATCCACCTTCCTGGATAGTTTGAGGCAAGCCAATGGGTGATTTGTTGGCCAGTATGGCTTGGAGAACCATCGTGTTGGTAATACATCCTGTTCAAATTGTATATTGGTGTATCTTCCAGTAAAGCTGGCAACTCGTTATCCAAAAAATTTAGATATCCGGCAGAATTCAGCCTATCCGGCAAACGGAATGGCCCAACTATCCTACGCCCCAGGACGCCTGTCCACTTGTTTCTGCTAAATCTACGCTGTGTAGAGGTGGCCCTGGTTACTCTGGGATTGATAATAGCCCAAAGATGGCTGTTGTGGAAGTTGTTGACACCATCCCTTGAAAAATGTGACTCATCGGTCCATAAAATGTTACTAATGAAGTTGGAGTCTGTTCGATCCCGTTCGATAAGCCACTCACAGAACTCAACCCTTTTCACGTAATCCTCGGGAAGTAACTCTTGCACGGTGAGGGCGCATCCTTTCCTTGCTTAAAACTCTCCAAATTGTGGTCGCCGATAAGCCCAGCCGCAAAGCTAGCTTGCGAGTTAATACGTCTGGTTCGTTGCGTACTATGGATAGTATGCGCTCCTCCTGATCGGCGTCCCTGGAAGTTCCTGGTCGGTTGTCCAAACGCTGCGGTTGGAAACTTCCAAACTCTCGTAAGTTCCTATGCAGTCTCATGAAGGTTCTGGTATCCGGTAATCGTCGGGTCGGATACCTCGTTTGATATTCCTCCTGTGCACATGCGGCATTGCCATCGCAAAATCCGTAAATGTAATGCATGTCAGCATATTCCTCGTTGGTAAAGTTAGCCATGATTGTATATGTTTAGAAATAAGCACTCCTTGATTCTTTTCAATTGACGCTTCGACTATGTTATGCAGCATTTCAACACAACATTTATACCCTTTTGTATTATCAGGTGCTAATTATTAAACATTAACTTTATGCCATTCCCAAAACGTTGGATTTTAATTATCTCAGCTTAAAAACCCTTCAATACTAAAGCAGGTCCAACAAATAGCATGAAGAAAACCAATCACTCAAAAATCTTCTCACTGTGGGATTATGCCAGGTAGATAATAAAATTTTATGACGTTTGGCTAATTCCGAGGGATTACACAAATTATGAGTTTTCTATTTTCGAAGGAAACAAAGGAAAATTGGAAACTTTTTTCTTCGGAAGTATTCAAGCAGAAAGTAAGGCTTTCTGTCAAGATAATAATTTTTATAGGTTAATACATCACTTTAGCGTTTAACACGGTCGCGAAAGTCAAAATTAGCAATTTTTTTCCGGTTGTTTTAAGTTTCTCATTTTTTCATGTAAAACTGGTAGCTTTGGGGCACTTGTTAAAACGTTTCTAAAAGGATACATTGACAGGCTATCAAACGCATCCTTTTTCAAAAGTCTACACATAACAATAAAATAGTTATGATGGTTTACACGTGCCAGGTCGTGGGTGGGGAGCGTGGTTACTCCCCCCCTTATATCTCGAAACCCCTTCCGATTTACCAACCCCCTCTCATACGATTTTTTGCTCAAAAGACTTCAAGGATTCCGTGGTTTCATTTAATGCCATCAACTCCGAAACACCCTGTATATATATATATATACAGGGTGTCCCGTAATGACCGCACACGGACATTACCACACAATTTCTCATGCAATTTCCAACAAAAAATGTTTCGTAACATTTTGTCGAAATCTTAACCCTTTAGCTGCTACAGTCATTTTCATTTTTCTTAAAAATTGCTTGACTTGCGTTACTGAAAACACCATATCTCAAAAACTACGTCGGCTAAACAGTAAAAAGAAAACTTCTCAACATAGTAAATACTGCATTTTATTATTACAAATAAGTTTTATATGAATCACATTAACATTGGAATTGGTAAAGCCCTTTAAAATTAGATTTTTGTTTTTTTTTATGAAATTTTTTTTTTATTCTGATCACTTTATCTTAAATTTTTACATTACCGCTTTAAAAGTTTAACATTTTCAGGCATAAATTAATAATCGTTACGTATAAATGCGTTGACAGGATTAATTTTATGCGTATGCTGATTCATTCTTTCATTAGCAGCACAAGAAATTAGCTTTTCATAGCAAAATGTATTCTGCTAGTGAATACTTTGAAATGAAATGAAAATGATGTAGATGTGACCTTTAAAGGATTCTTTCCACTGTCGTACTTGCAAGAGCAAATTGTCGACTTATTTGCCTTTTACTGTAAATTAGATACAACATATAGCATACTGATCATACTTTCGTCGATGCTGGCATGTGTTCACGATGGCCGGCCACTTCGACTGTTTTGACGACTTAGCGTCAGATGTTCTGTCTCTCGCCTACGGATCTCTCCCCTTCGGAATACGTTTGGATGGGGATGTCTTCGATTCGGATACCTTCGCCTATATTCAGCAGTTGCTCTGCCACTATTATTTTCGCATACCCCAATGACTAAAACCATTTCAAAGTATTCACTAGCAGAATACATTTTGCTATGAAAAGTTAATTTCTTGTGCTGCTAATGAAAGAATGAATCAGCAGACGCATAAAATCAATCCTGTCAGTGCATTTATACGCAACGATTATTGATTTATGCCTGAAAATCTTAAACTTTTAAAGCGGTAATTTAATCGGGTTCCCATTAACCCCTTGTGAGCAAAATGATAATTAAGAGGTCATTAAAATTCAATTAAATTATATCCAGGATCACTATAATCCTACGTAGGCCACACAAAAATAGCTTAAGTATTAGACATTGTACATAGACATAAATGTACCTAATAAAAAGTATAACTTTTTACCTGTCGAGCGAAGCGTGAAAATTTTTTACCCGTTAGTTAATGTAAAAGGTGAAATTTCTATGCAGAAAAAACCCTGCCATGCTACATTCAAACTACTGTAACTATTCGAAATTGAAAATTTATGACAAAATATTGTTAACGGGAATTATTCATCAGAGAATATGAAATTTTTTTATGTGACAGGACAAAACTTTGTGCATGTAAAAATTTAAGATAAAGTGATCAGAATAAAAAAAAATTCATAAAAAAAAACAAAAATCTAACTTTATAGGGCTATACCAATTCCAATGTTAATGTGATTCCTATAAAACTTATTTGTAATATTAAAATGAAGTATTTACTATGTTGAGAAGTTTTTTTTGACTGTTTAGCCGACGCAGTTTTTGAGATATGGTGTTTTCAGTAACGCAAGGAAGCAATTTTTAAGAAAAATGAAAATGACTGTAGCAGCTAAAGGGTTAAGATTTCGACAAAATATTACAAAATATTTTTTGTTGGAAATGGCATGAGAAATTGTGTGGTAATGTCCGTGTGCTTTCATTACGGGACACCCTGTATATGTGTGTGTGTGCGTGCGTGCGTACGTACGTACGTTCGCGGACAGTTTTTTCTATGACTATATTTTTTTAACCTGATTTGTACAATACAGTAATAAATGTTTATAAAACTTATACATTCCTATCAGTTTTTGAAGCGAAACCAGCAAAACTTTTTTCATGATTTTTGAAAAAAAATCAATTAAAAATAAAAAATCATTCAAAGTTACCATATGCAAAGGGTTCTTCCGAATGATATTACTTTATATCTTTTATTCTAAAGACTTTGTTGTAAAGTCAATCAAAGTTTCAAAATGTTTGGATAATTTGAGCAAATTTTTAATAGTTTTTGCAGTCTTTTAATTAAAAAATACGGCTTAAATTTTGAAAGCCATCAAAATTTCAATCAAATTTGCATTTGTAGTAATCAATCATCATCACCCATCCACCAAAAGCCTTACGTAATCAATGGATGCTCCCGTAGATGATATGATTAATATTAAGTCATTCCTGTTACTGCTATGAATACCTCTTATTATTATTATTATTTAAAGTAGTATTATTTTCAAAATTTATTATTGTGTTTAATATTTTTGATGTTTATCTAGATATTACTGGGAAGTTGACCGTGTGCACCTCAAGGGTCACACTTCGTGGCTTGTTAACTTCTCGGTATATGGGAAGTTCTTGTAATCGCCTCGAAAATCGAAATTGAAATTTTCAACATATCTTTACGTTTTCGGGTTTTTCGAGTATATTTTAAGCGTTTTTAGAAAAAAGTATGTATGTGTGTGTTTGTATGAACGTACGTTCGCGGACAGTTTTTCTACGCGCATAACTCACGTAAACAAAGTTGTATCAACTTTGTTAAGGTGTCAATCAAAGCGTCTTTAAAATTGTAAGAGCTGATTAGTTTTTGGGACACTTCGGTCGAGGGGGTTTGCTGTTTTCACCAGTTGAAGGTGAACCCTGCCATGCGCTATATCTCGCGAACCAAACATACGCTTTCCTTTTTCAAGATGTCAATCAACGCGTATTAACATTTTCGTGATTCTAGAAAATTTTTAAAAAAATCGTTGGAGCCTTTTTTTAATTTTTTGAAAAAAAGTGCAAAAAATTGTTGTTTTTTTAAAAACATCAAATTTTTAACCTGATTTATGTAATGAATGTTTATATAATTTATATACTCCAAACAGTTTTTGCACAAAAAAACGCCAAATTTTTTTTTCATGATTATAAAAAAAATTAAATTAAAGATAAAAAATCATTAAAAGTCATCATGACCTTCATGGTCATTTATGTCATTCATTATATCTCGTGAACCAAATATAATCTTTGCATCAATAAGAAGTCAATCAACGCGTATTAACATTTTAATGATGTTTTTAAATTTTAAAAAAATCTTTGAAAATCGCGTCAATCGACGCGTATTGACATTTTAATGATGTTTTTAAATTTAAAAAAAATTTTGAACCCATTTTTTTAATTTAATAAAAAAATATTGAAAATTAGTGTTTTTTCATAAAGACATTAATTAATAATTAATAAAATTAACATCGTAATAATAAATGTTTATAAAATTTAAAAACTTTTATCAATTTCTGTAGAGACTAGCAAAACATTTTTACATGATTTCAAAACAAATTAAATAAAAAATAAAAAAAATCATTCAACGTCACCATGTAAAAAGGGTTCATACGAATTTGTATACCTTAAATTTCTTAATCTAAAGACATTGTTGTAAAGTCAATCTAAGTTTATTATTATTTGCATAATTTGCGGAGATTTTTAATAGTCTTCACAGAACCGTGTTTTAACTTGAATAAAAAAAACTGCCTAGATTTTGAAAACCAATAAAAATCAAATCAAATTTGCAATTGTGATAATCAACGTTTTGAATGGTAAAATGTTTTGTAGTCAACACTTTTTGACATCATATGCTTTGAAAAGCTTTCATCAAATAAAAAATTGTAGTTTTTAGGAGTTTTGTTCTTTAGTATTAGTAAAATGTCAGTTACTTCCGTCATCATTTGTAATACATATATTTTACTTTTTACATGCAATTGAACCTATTTTTGACTGCATAATCAATGTTTCTCAAAATCAACAGAAAATAAGAAATAATTATTAGATTCATTGATGAACAATCGTGAAAAAATACAAATTCAGTGATTATGCTGAAGTGCTAGTGGTTTTGGCCGCAACTATTCAAAATGGCCATCACGCGACAAAATCTCTTCAGTTGTCGTAATAACAAAAACTGCATTCATTTTTGCTAGCGCTGTTTTGTCCTTCAAGCATCGATATGAAAATAACAAATAACGTAGAAAAGGCTTTGTAACGTGTCCCCCCTCCGATTGATCCACGTGAATATTAAATCAAACCAATCCACGAAAATCTTTACGTAATAAATTGACGTTTGCGTAGATGTTACGATTAATATTAAGTCATTCCAATAACCTTTATGAGAGGTACATTTTTATTATTAAAAGCAGTATTATTTCCATAATTATTATTGTATTTAATATTTTTAATATCTATGTAGATATTACTGGGAAGTTGACCGTGTGGACCTCAAGGGTCGCACCTCACGGCTTGTTATATTTATTTTATTGTTTGCCCAAAAAATTCTTTTATTTTTTTAATTTTTTCGACTTCCAAGCATGTCTAACAATTACTTTCCGGGTGAATTACGCAGTTTCATGTGATCTCTAAAAATAGGCAAATTAACCATTTTTTTAGTGGGGGAGCTCCCATAACTTTTCATGGGGCCGTGACCGCCGCTAACTTTTTATGCCATAGTAGTAGGGAAACTCCCCTCTTTTGATCTCCTCTTTTTCCACCCCGTTCGGTGGTGAGGGCCATAATCTTAACCTTTGCCTATAAGTTTAATTATTTTAAACAAAGTTGTTTAAAAAATAATAAAAATATCAGGGCTGAGCATGATCTTTATTGATTTGATTGATTATTTAATAGCTAATTATAATACTACTGCCTTCTAATGGATACGATTGCAAATTTCCAATTTATGGAATCTGCATTTGTTGCATCGATGGATCGTCGAACCTTGTGCAGCCATGTCGTCAGCAATTATTCGTTACGCGTGCAGGTGTTAGCTCGCGTTTGAATGCGATCATCCACGATCGCTAAAAAAATTCCATATCGTTGAATCGTACATTTTTTGGTTGTTGGTAGTTTTTCTGGGGTTGTAGACGATTCGACTGCTGCCGAAGGTGGTGGAGGCAGTTCCAGTGCTTTCTTTAATTCGATGGTTGTAACAATGGGTTTCCGTTCAAAACCTGGGCATATCCTACCAGTGAGGATGAATGCGTGGTAGGATCCGAAAATTGCAAGTACTCTATATGTCAATATTTGGTGTATGCTGGTTTCAGTTTTTTTCAGTCGAATCTGACTTGCTTCATCTTCATCATCTCCAGCGAGAGTATTTTCTAGTATTCTTGATCTCTGGGGATGGCTGTAGTATTGCAGGCAGTACCTTGATTGCTGCCGCTTCTCGATTTATGAACGTTCTTCCCTTGGTCGACAGGCTGTTTTTGTAAATATTTCCCATCTACATAGTTTGTGTGACACACCGCTTGTCTCAATTTTGCCAGAAAATTTGTTGAAGAGTATGGCACCAGATTCAATTTCTTCTATGGTAGGTATGTGAGCGTTGCTAGTCCTGTTGCAGACGGTTTTTCATAAGGTTCGTGATGTACGCTGTATTAGAAATGTCCACAATTTCATTAGAGTTACAAATAGTTAACAAATCTATGCTTTTACAGTTTTTAATTACGTCAAATATTTTATCATTATTTTCAAAATTTTACTAAATTTAATGTCAATAATAACACGGATTTTTTTCTTAACTGCTTTTATTAACAAAGTTTCATTGTTTAAGCTTAGGTAGGTAGGTAGGTGGAATATTGACATTGTACAGCGTTGATGACATATTTGTCATTACTTTAATTTCTGAGAATTCTAAAGCTACTTCAATAATGGAATATGGCAGAAGGCCTTTATCTAGCATATCAGTTGCTAGCTTAATTTCTGTTTTTGTTCAAGTGACTGAGCTAATTACACCTTATTTAGCCAAATGAATAGCATGGTTGATGTTTTTCAATTTTTCTTTTACTAAAGGTAAATAGGATATCCAATAACATTTAAAGATTTAATTTATTAATTCTTTAAATAATTTTTGTATTTCGTTAGCTACTTTTGTGATACTGTTTGTTCTATCTATCATTTTTTTATTAAGATTTGCTTATTGTTACTTTCTAAACCCTAAACCTAAAAGTTTTTTCTTTTAAAGTGAGAAAATCCTCGTCATCTGGATTACCCGCAATCCATTTCCATGTAGTACAAATAAAATCTAGTGATCTCTTAGTTTTTCGAAAATTTTAGGTTACGAATAAGATTTTGGATTTGCTGAAGCTCTTGGGGCAAGCGGGATGAGAAAAGTTATTACCTAGTTTCTGACAGATTGAGGATTGATTCGATGTCTAGTAAGAATCGTTCGTACTGATCGATGTCGATAGAGTAGATCAATTTAAAACTCTCGTTTTGTATTTTCGTCATACCGTTGTAGAAGGGCATAATCTGAGAGTTCAAAAACTCCAAAATTTGAACGTTTGCGTTGATAGCATAAGAAAAGAGGCTGAAACCAAAAAAAATTATTACAAATGTAACTTTTGTGTATATTTATTTTGCAGATTCGGTTAAAATTATAGAATTACTATTTTCTTTAACTATTTCTTGTTTATACCCTGCTGTCAGTTTTGATCCTACTCTTTTATTTAGTCTTACGTACACAGTTTCACCTATCTCATATTGTTTGGTCGGTTGTCTCGTCTTATTGTGATTCTTTATGTCCGTCTCTTGTTGTGGTTTTAGTTGCTTAATGTTTGATAGCCTAATTTTCTCTAATTTGTCCGGATCTGTTCTTGGGGTTCGGCCAAAATGTAGCTCAATTAAAATTATATTCGTTGTAAAAGATTTTAGAAGGGTCTGGGTGGTTCATCTTTATTCAGGCACCTCATTATTCCCGTGAGTGTACTGTGCCATCGGGCGATTTATGCACTTTAATTTTGAGGTCGTCTCCTTAATAGAAGTTATGAAAGCGGATCGTAGTGAACTTTCGTTGTCGATTTTGACAGATGCTGGTACACAGAAAAAGAAAAGTAAATCAGTCACAGGTTAATGTCTATTATAGATTTCGAGGCAATTACTTTGGCATGTCCATACTTAGAGAATTTGGCGACGGCTGTCAGAACTCGATGTTTTTCGGTACTAAATATATCGATATGAATTGTGTGATGTAGGGATTGTAGTAGAATTTGAAAAAAAGTTATATGGATGTCATTCATATTTGTTTTCCTTGCAAAATATACAATGTTTTACCAAGCGCTCTATTTTAGCTGACATTCTGGGAAAATATAAATTTTCGAGTAGCTGCAAACGGTTTTACTCGGCATTCCGATGAGCTCTTCTATGTTTTCGCGGGATTTTTTCATGCTGTTCCATTTCATTGGGGATATTCTCAACACTATTTTTGTGCGTACCGTATTCGGAAACTGCTAAAGTGATTTTTATGAATTTCTTGCACTCTGCCCATAATTTCTGCACTGGTAAGAAGACCATTTAGGATGTGAGGATTAAGGTGTCTTTTAAATAGGTTTATGATATCATAGACTGTGTACTGAGGCTTGATAATGGTGTGCCTCGTTTAGTTTGAAAAGGAATTCTCAATTTCGTAACTGTCTTCTTCGGCAGTTTTCAAAAGAAATTGGTTTCTAAAGACGCTTATAGTCGATTCAACAGTGGGAATGACGTTGTGCGATGAACTTTCATCGCTATGTTCCGTGTGTGTAGGTGAATTGATCAAAGCTGGTTTGGAAGGTCACGAAGAGAGCTACAACGTTTGCTTTACCAGGCTTATACTCGAGCTCGTGGTTTTACTCTTTTAGGATGGCTTACCTTCTCTTCATTTTGCTGTTTGTATTTTTACCACTAAGAACATAAATGAGCGGTTGATGGTCAGTGTACATTTTGACCTTTTGAGATTCATATGGGTAGCTGCGTAAGGAATTAAAAGCCCAAATAATGACAAGTGTCTCCTTAATGTCGGTGACAAAATTTCTTTTGGTCTTTGTAAGATTTCTGCAGAGATAGACAATGGGTTTTATTTTCTTGAGAAAGGCCTGCGCCAATATCGTAGTCAGACACGTCAGTGGTAAGCTGGAATTCTTTATCAAAATTAGGATGAATCAGCACTACTTCCTTAGAAATCAAGCAGTTTTTTAAAGTTTCAAAGGCATGGATAGTTTTTGAGTTTAGTTGGGTAATTTTGTTTTTTGAAAAGTTTTTGGACACTCGTCCATTCTCCTCTCTTAGAAGCGAAGAAAGGTGCTTCGCAATTTTGCGCAGTTTTCAATAAACCATCTATAGTAACCTGGCATTCCTAAGAATGACCTCAAGTCATTAAGTGTTTTAGGTGTAGGCATGTTTGCGATTGCCTAAACTTTTTTGGGGTTCGTTTTGATCCCATCGCGATTTACTATAAATCCTAAAAACTTTCTTTTTCTTTTTCTTTAATCTAACTGGATTGTCATGTCAGATGCTTCTAATGTTTTAAGAATAAACTCCAAACTCCTGAAGTGCTCGGTTTCATCTGTACCGAAGATGATAGTATCATCGATATAGACCTAACAGCGTACACCTATGTGTTCGCGGAGTATGTCATTGAAAGCTCTCTGGAATATTCAATCCACATAAGTAACCATCTTTCGCGTACATGTCGATGGCCAGACGTGATCCTGGGTAGTCCGATTTTTGTTATCTCTGCGACCGCTTGGAAAATTTACTTTTGGCGTTGTCGTTTTGTCCTGTTTCTGGTTACTGCAGGTTACTCGGAGCCAAGTTGGTTGAACACGCGCGCTTCATGATTGCGTAAATTGTGGTTTTTCACTTTGGATCGCGTCTAGCTTTTTCGCTTAAACTGTTCGAAAATTTTCATTTAAATTGTTAGGATTGCCCACCAGTCTCAGCACGACATTAAGACAATTTAAGACCTAATAATGTGCATCTCTTCGGCAATCCTGTGGAATGGAATTCGCGCGTTTATATTTTCAAACTTACTCAGGCGCCAGTCAAATTATTTTCAACACGGCTGTTTAAAAAACAAGCCGTGAGGTGCTACCCTTGCTACGGTCAACTTCCCAGTAATATTTACATAAATATTAAAAATACTGAACACAATAATAATTATGAAAATACTACTACTTCAAATAATATTAACTAGAAGTCAGTCGAGTTTTGATTGATTTGATGACTAGACGTGTCGAGCTTTAACTTCCCGAAAATTCAACCCTTCTCTTAGTGAATAGCGAATATATAGAAGTTTATTTTCTACGTAATATTGTATCTCGTGTTTCGGTAAAGTGTACCAATAAGTAAAAATTTCTACAAAACGGTTACGTGGATTCTCTCCCGGTTGCGATGATAACTTTTCCCATCCGGCAAAAATGACAAAGCCACGCAAAGTTGCAGCTGAAACGAGCTCCACTTCTCGCAACAACAGGTTTGCGCCGCTTAGCCAGCTTAACAATCATGAAGACAGTGAAAATACTGCTCCAAAAATGAGTGCGGATCGTTGTCCCCCAATAACCGTAATAGATCTCTCTCGACAAAACATCGAGTTTGGACTAAAATCACTTAACATTAGTGAATACACAATAAAGCTCACTAGTATTGAAACTAAAATTTGTGGACTGTCTAGTGAAAATTATTCGAAGTTGAAGTCTGAACTCATCACAGATAATGCGAAATTTTTCACGCACGACGCAATGGTGCGCAAACTATTTAAAGTAGTTCTAAGTGGACTCCACTCAGTAAATATACCCGAACTAAATGATGAGCTAAGGCGTCAGGGTGTTGCTTGTGCCGACATTAAGCCCATTAATATTAAATCCCCTCGCTATGCCGATCAGGCCACATTTGTCCTCTATTTTCCACGGGGCAGTGTAAAACTCTCTGACCTCAAAATAAGAGTGCAAACCTTAATCCACACTGTAGTTTATTAGTTACGTCAGCATATTTTGCATTCTAAAGAACTCTTATCCATTAATAAATTCAAGCATATTTAGCATTCTAAAGAACTCTTATCCATTAATAAATTCAAGCATATTCAACATTCTAAAGAACTCTTATCCATCATTAAATTCAACCATAAACAATATTCATCCAGATGCAACAATACATTTAGCCTCTCATTGCAAACGAGAAACAAAGTTTTGCCATCTTATCGCAATCAAGAAGCGATATAGCAGTTGCTTATTTAAAGTAGATTCGTATTTCAAGTGCCTATAAAATTCGAAAGCATAAACTTTCTGTTCTTTGTTCTTTATTGGTAATGTCAGCAAAATTAAGCCTTAAAGAAATGTAGAATTTAGAGTTAAGAGTAGTTACTCAGATACCACCAACAGAATCAAATCGTTTCGAAATAAAAGCTTTTTTTCATGTTTATCGAGTGTTTCAATAGAAGTGTAAGAAGTAATATGAATGGCGCAGTCGGTAGCCGAATTTTAAATTTAATTCGGATTCAAAGAAACGAAAACAGACTAGTGTTGAACGAAAACACCAAAGTTTGTAACGTCGGAAGTTGTTTAAAACGCTGCGTTCTGTTGATAAATGTGTTAAGAGTAACTCAAGTGTGAAGTTGAAAGTCTAAACTCCCCTACAGTGTTTAAAGCAACCCAACATAATTGAAAAGTGAAAGCGAAAAAATCAATTGTTTCAAATCGAAGATTGAAACTCAGTGTTACCGAAAGTGTAATCTGTGGAAGCTGAGCTCAAAGTGTAATCTGTGGAAGCTGAAAAAACCGACAATTTAGCTCATATCCAGCAAGGAAAGTTATAAATTTGAAAAAAAAAATCTTTTTGTAACTAAGGACAGTGTCTATCAAAACACGATGGCACAACAAGGTAATAAAATTGGACTGGCTTTTAATCCTTTAAAGTTCATAGCACAACTACCGGATATCAAAGACAACTCGGTGGAATTAAGATCCTTTGTAAAGACGATTGACGATATCCAGAATCTGGTGTTGCAATACAACGAACCATCACAACGAGTAATTATTGATGCAATCAAGAACATATTTAAGGGAAGAGCAAGAGTACTAGTGGAAGTACACGATCATATCAACACATGGCCAGAGCTTCGCCGTTTGATCCTTAGTAGCTTCACTGACCACAGGACGTCTTTCCAAATTTATGACGACCTCAAATCAACTATATATAAGGGAGATGTTCTTCAATTTTATGGCGAGAAGTTAGCAACACTCAATGGAAAAGTGCAACTGGAAGGAGATCGAGACAATTTACAACCGGAACAGATCAGCGAAAATATCCAGAATAGGTTTAGAGATATTTAAAAATAAGATTAAGGAACCAATGCGTTCCATATTGTATTGCAGATCTCCAGAAACTATCGAAATAGCCCTTCAAATTTTACAAGAAGGTGGGTATCTTAGACAAAGCTGTGGAAGAACCCAACAAACGAATCATAACTTTGAATCACGCTATCAAAGCGCGATACCTCGAAATAATTTCATGCATAGACAGACAAATCGCACAGACTACTATAGGCCTCGATTTCCTGACAATAGTAATAGTCATATAAATAATTCTCCTAATTACCAAACCGAAAATCGTTCTAGCCAGCGTAATTTTAATCAAAATCATCATCTTCCATCAAGTCAGAGACCTCCAGGTTTTAATCAGTATTCTAGACAGTCTAGGCAACATAGGCCAGAACCTATGGATGTAGACCCTTCTTCATCTATAGAACGTCAAAGCTACACTAATACAATCGGAAATTTTCGAAAAAAAGCCTCGGATACACAACCTACAAATGCGAACTACCCTATATCGTGATAGAAACCCCTGTTCGACCGTTGAAATTTATTCTAGACTCTGGAGCAAGTGTTAGCATTATTGACGAGAATAATTGTGCACCTAAGTTTTGTTTCCCAATTCCTCCCATCTGTATCAATACACTACAAAATGGAGTAACATGTAAAACCAAAGTTCGAATACCTTGCTTTCAAGAATTTGGTTCCAACGTTTTTCTAGAATTTCTACAGATTCCATTTCCGGATACATTTGATGGACTAATTGGCAACAATATTCTCATCCCGTTCAAAGCCATCATTAACTACGAAAATCAAACCATTACACTAAATAATCGTACAATCCCATTTTTTTACAATTTAGCGGAAGAAGAAATAATGAATAACTATAATTCTTGTATTAGTAACCTTCCTTCACATTTGATCAACGATCAAACCAGCCCCTATAAGGAAATACAAGTTGATCATCTTAAAAGCCACGAGCGTAAAGAACTCCAATTGCTGTTAAAAGAGTTTGAAAATATATTCTTCAGGGAAGGAAGCAATCTTTCTTTTACGCATATACACTAAAAGCTACAGGTATCCACATATTTACAAAAAAGAAGTAGACAAACAGATCCGAAATATGTTAGAACAAGGGATAATTCGAAACAGTTCTCCTCCATATTCCTCTCCTATATGGATTGTACCAAAAAAAAAACGGATGCGTCTGGCGAACAAAAATGGCGTATCGTTATCGACTACCGGAAATTGAACGAAGTCACAATTGATGACAAATTTCCGATTTCCTGCATAGATGATATCCTTGACAAACTTGGGCGGTCCATGTATTTCACTACGTTAGATCTTGCTAACGGTTTCCACCAGTTAGAAATAGCAGAGTCCGACATCCCAAAAACAGCTTTTTCCACAGGCCAGGGACACTTTGAATTCTTACGGATGCCATTTGGCATCCACCTTCCACCTTTCATCGTTTAATGAATTCAATTTTGTCAGAATACATCGGGAAAATATGTTTCGTCTATCTAGACGATACCGTTATTTTTTCCACCAGCCTCGAAGAACATATATGTTCAATAAGGAAAATCTTTCGGAAATTAAGGGAAGCTAACCTGAAAATACAACCGAGTAAATCAAAATTTTTAAAACAAGAGATCGAATATCTCGGGCATATTATCTCAATAGAAGAAGTTAAACCAAACCCGTCAAAAAATAAGGCAGTCCAAAAATTTCCACTTCCCACTACTCCGAAACAAATCAAATCTTTCCTAGGTCTCGTCGGTTTTTACCGAAAATTCATTAAAGATTTCGCCATGGTAGCAAAACCCATGACCTTACGGCTTAAAAAGTTCTCTAAAATAAATCCACAGGATGAAGACTATAAATAGGCATTCGAAAAATTGGAATTTTTTATAACTCAAGAACCCATCTTAGCATATCCAGATTTTTCAAAGGAATTCACCCTTACGACAGATGCATCTAATTTTGCACTCGGAGCAGTCCTGTCACAATCACATCACCCGATATGCTTCGCTTCACGTACGCTAAACGAACACGGAATTAAATATTCCGTTATTGAAAAAGAACTGCTTGCAATTGTGTGGGCCACATATTATTTTCGTCCTTATTTATTCGGAAGGAAATTTACGATCCGAACCGACCATAAGCCACTGCAATGGCTTTCAAACTTAAAAGAGCCTAATTTAAAAATGCAACGATGGAAGATAAAATTGGAAGAGTTTAATTTTTCTATTGAGTATCTTAAAGGCAAAGAAAATGTCGTGGCAGATGCACTTTCGCGCATCAAAGTCGGCGTGAACGAAATAAGTCACCCAGATGAACAGATGAAAAGGCAAACAGCATTGCTAACGACAGAAAATCAAGCGAACGATATAAGTTCAACTGATGCAACAATACATAGTGCCGAAGAAGATAATCTTCATTACATCCAAATATCCGAAGTGCCCCTCAATCTCTTTAAAACACAATTTATAATCAAGCAATCGCACACAAATTCCGTTAAAATAGAAAAATTATTCAATCGAAAAAGATACACCTTTCACAGTAAAGACCCAGACGATTAATATTTTAATTATATTCTCACAAACCATATGCCAGAAAAATGATTGATTGGTTTACTTTTAGAAAACATTAACTTATTTTTTCTGTTTCAAAATGAGTATATCAAGTGGAAAATGAATAACCCTCAGGTCAGAATCAATAAAGTTAATAAGGTCCTTGAGGACATAACAAACAGATCAGATATACGTGAAAGAATATTAAAAGAACACCAAAAAAATAATCACAGAGGAATAAACGAAGTATATCTAGAAATCAAAAACTTCGTCTACTTTCCTAAGTTGAAAGACGAGATAGCATCCGTTATAAATAATTGCCATATTTGCAACACAGCAAAATACGAACGAAGTCCCATAAAACAGCCCTATCATCTAACTGAGACACCATCAGGCCCGCATGAAATAGTTCACATGGACATATGGTATAAATCTAAATTAAATCCTTACTTAATTTTCATAGACAAATTTTCTAAATACGCCCAAGCTATCAAACTAAGATCTCGAAATTGGTTAGACATTCAGGAAGCAATCGTTCAATATATTGGTACTGTTGGAGAACCTAAAGCAGCTCGCAAAATTTTTTTCCAACGAGCAAATAAATGTTCACATCACAACTCCATATCATCACACTGGTAACTCTGATATAGAGAGATTTCATTCAACGCTTAACGAGCATCTCAGAATAATGAAAGCTGAGGAAGATTTCAAAAAAGAACTTTCCTACCTCCGTCACAAGAGCTGTAAGATATTATAATTACACTATACACTCCACAGGTTATCCCCCGATAGAAATTCATAACAATGAAGTCCCTACCGACAGATTCCTTGCGATCAAAGAAAGGATAGCTTCCAAAAATGAAGAATATATCAAAAAACTTAACAAAAATAGAAAATCCGGTAAACTAAACAAACAGTATGTTAGAAACTCAGCTAGAAAAACAAAACAAGACCCCAAATATGTTCGCACAAATCTCGACTAAAAAGATGATCAACACTATTTCCCCCGTTTCAAACGTAAAGTTCATGAATCGCAAATTGCGAAAAGAAAGAAATATCAACCCAACTCTTAATCTCATTTTTAATATAGTAGGCCATACCCTAAATTTTCTCACTGGAACGATGGACGTGAAAGATGCCGAAGACATTCAATTACACTTTAAAGTTATCGAAAAAAAACAATCACAATTTAATAGAAAACATGAATAATCAAATCCGAATAAATAAAGATATCTCAAATGAAATTTGTAAGATAACAGACTACATAAATACCCAACAGCATAAAATACTTAGTAACTAAACTTAAAGAACTTTCAAATCATATCGATACCCTAGAGCTAAAAGTGATAGAGAACACATTGTAAACATAAAAGAGATTATACTCCTCAGTCGATTGGAAGTACTAAGTAGAAACATACTAACATATGAAGAAATCCAAGAAATGAATATCGACAACGAAAAATTGAAATTTATAAAAACAACCATTGCAGAGCTAAAAAATAATCTGCTAATAATTATTTTGATCACGAATTTTACTGTCACTAAATATTTCAAAATTCTGATTGAACCTATTCCGAATAAAGACAACCTTCAAATAAAAACTATACATAAAATGGTTGTAAACGATAAAAGGCAAATATATAACTATAACAGTAGCAACGAAATTTAAAATTTAGAAATCATTTCGGATCCATGCATTCAAAATATTTTTAAAACCCAGTTGATCAATTGTACTCTCGAAAACAACAACAGAGAAGAAATTTTGTACATTGCTGACGATATTGTAATAACGAAGAATCTAAGAAAAACATTTTTGTATCATATATGTAACGTAATTTGTGAAATTCCAATCTCTGGTAATATTATCATAAAATTTGACAACTGTATCATTCAAATTAAGAATTTCAAATTTGAAAACCTGTTTAAAACATATGTAGAAAGTATTTTCCTTCCAAAAACAATAAAATATATAAATTTCACCGTACCAAATAACTTCACTATAGCTGAAATACACTCAAAAAGTATTAATACTTTAAAGACAATCAACGAAGTTAAATACCAAGGATTTGTAAATCACCTTACCAATATGCTTACTAATTTGATCATTGTAATTTTTGTAACTATTTTCATAATTGTAATCTATGTTAAAATCAAAAGGAACAAAAGAACTACCGTTGAAGTAAATATACCAAACAAACCCGCTTTTAACGCTACTCGCCAGGAGTCGATTCCTAAGGAAGGGGAAGTTACGTCAGCATATTTAGCATTCTAAAGAACTCTTATCCATTAATAAATTCAAGCATATTTAGCATTCTAAAGAACTCTTATCCATTAATAAATTCAAGCATATTCAACATTCTAAAGAACTCTTATCCATCATTAAATTCAACCATAAACAATATTCATCCAGATGCAACAATGCATTTAGCCTCTCATTGCAAACGAGAAACAAAGTTTTGCCATCTTATCGCAATCAAGAAGCGATATAGCAGTTGCTTATTTAAAGTAGATTCGTATTTCAAGTGCCTATAAAATTCAATAGCATAAACTTTCTGTTCTTTGTTCTTCATTGATAATGTCAGCAAAATTAAGCCTAAAAGAAATGTAGAATTTAGAGTTAAGAGTAGTTACTCAGATACCATCGACAGAATCAAATCGTTTCAAAATAAAAGCTTTTTTTCATTTTTATCGAGTGTTTCAATAGAAGTGTAAGAAGTAATATAAATCATTTCATTTTTTCGTGAAGAAACGATCTGGCCCCGTGCGTTGTTACAACTGCCAAACATACGGTCACGGCATTGGTGGATGTCATCTTACAACTGTGTGCAATCTTTGTGCGGGCGAACACAAATCGATGGATTGCCAACTTCGTGATGATGAGAGTGGCAAAAGGAAATGTGCCAACTGTTCCGGCGATCACCCAGCGAGCTTTCAAAACTGCCTAAGTCGTTTGAACTACGTGAGCCTTCAAGCGCGACTGCGAACGAGAACACAACGTGCAATTGTGAGTTCGACGTCTTTATTTAATCACACGGATTTTAATAACCGCGTAGCATTTCCCCCGCTCAATAAAAATCCTAGTAACAAAAGCGCTCCTGAGCCTAGGAAGGATTCATTGTATGCACCAGTAAGCTACTCTGCTGTAGCCAAAAATGTTAGCTCAAGTAACCTATTCAACGTAAATGAAATAATATCAATTACAAATAAACTTCTTACCAAGCTTAGAGGGTGCTCCAACAAAGAGCAGCAGTTTCGGGTTATCGAAGAGTTAACTATTAAATGTGTGTACCCACATTAATAGATTAAAAGTCCTCTTTTGGAAAGCTCAAAGCATCTGCCCCGTAGGTAAACGTATTGAGCTTTTCGACTTTCTGAATAAAGAGGACATAGATTTAGCCATCATAACAGATACCTGGTTGAGTGCAAATCATTCACTCCTGGATACAAATTATGTAATTTATCGTAATGATCGTCTCGAGAATAGGGGAGGCGGTGTTGTTATAGCAATTAAGCGTGAACTGAAGCATACAATTTGTGATCCTATGAACACCTCTGTAATTGAAACTTGCTGCCTGGAGATCGAGTGTCAAATGGAAATATATCTTATCATAGGAGCATACTTCCCAGGAGGAAATTGCAATCAAATTGTTGCGCGCAAGTTCCTAAATGATTTGAACAGCCTCGATAGGATGCATCGCAAATTTGTACTTGCTGGTGACCTGACTTGTAGGCACAGCGACTGAAATTGTTGGAGAAGCAATCGCTGGGGAAATATACTCAAACGTAAATTAACTGTCTGTTATTATGACATCGTCTTCAGTCCATCCCCCACTTACTTCCCAAATCGCTCCAAAGCTAATCCATAAACTCTTGACATAGTTCTCATAAATTGTACCCAGTATATATCCCAGCCAATTGCACACACAGCTCTATCTTCCGACCATCTTCCAGTCCTCTTCTAAATCCAAGATCAAGGAATAGAAGCTGAAGCTAAGAAAATATTCCTGTTCCGCAAAGCAAATTGGCCACTATTTACACAAACGACTGGGAAGTATACGAACCTCACCCAATCTTTTGATAGTCTCAGTAGTCAACAAGGTATTGACGAACACATGCAGAAAATGGATGACATAATTTGGAAAGCTTCCAATACCGCTATTCCTAAGACATCTTTTAAGCCATTCTTCTCCGTCGTAAGCCTTCCTCAAGCAATAAAGGAATTCATTTCAGTTACTAGGCTTAGGGCACTAAAAATAGAGATAAACCGCCTGTCTACAAAAATCAAAATGGAAATGCTCAACCTCCGAAATACGAGCTGGAACCAAAAACTCGCTTCGTTGGACGCAAGAAGCAAGGCCATTTGAAATATCACCAAGGCTGTAAAAAAGAAGAAAAATACTATCCCTCCAATAAAAGCGGGTAACAAACTCTGCGTTACTAACGAAGACACGTGCACCTTTCCTCTTCCAAAATTAGTGACCTCGAAACCGAATAAATTGTATCTGCTAGTGCTATTACTGTTGCTGACAGAACTCTATCAAGTATTCCTTTTGTGACTGTTAAAAACGTCCTAAACCTTATCCGTTCCTGCAAATCCAACACAGCTTCGGGTGCAGACTCCATAAAAAATATTTTCTTGAAATATGCACACAAGAAAACTATAATCTATTTATGCAAGATCTTAAACGCGTGTCTGAAAATCTCGTGTTTCCCCGACTCATGGAAAATTGCTGCAGTAATATGGGTTGCTAAGCCCGGTAAACCAAAAATGAATTTGAATAGCTACCGACCTATCAGTTTAATTAGTCTAGTTGGGAAAATTCTTGAACGTGTTATCAAAGAAAAATAGCTGGCATTTATCGGAAAACATAATATCTACCCAGATGTACAATTCGGTTTTAGAAGTTGTCACAATACATCACACGAAATTTTAAGAATTAAAAATATAAACCAAAACAACTTCAATTCTAAAAATTCCACAGGTATTCTCACTTTAGATGTAGAAAAGGCTTTTGACTGTGTCTGGCACAACGGCCTGGTGCACAAAATACACAAACTTGGTTTTCCAGTGTAAAATAATCTCTAACTTTCTAACAAATAGATTCTTTTTTGTCAACATCAATGGTAACCCCAAGGGTCAGTTCACAGCCGAATTTTATTTATGTATATTCCTAACAAAATATTGATTTTCAAATTAATCTTCAAACCAATTCTAATATATGGCGCTCCGGTATGGAAAAGCTGTGCAGTCTCACATACCAAAAAGTTACAGACTAAGCAAAACCGCATCCTTAAAATGATCTTTGACTTACCCTTTTATCATCCCACAACTAATTTACACGCTATTGCTAACGTTCCGCTATTAGCAACAAATATTACCTGTATTCGTGAAAGGTTTGCAAATTTATGTAGTTCATCTAGCAATCAGTTGATTAAAAATTTAGTTGTCTAAATGTCTCTCCAGGTCTCTGTTAATATTTCGTCACAAAATCATGACGACGCAACTCTGTTCATTCGTGTGGGTGACACGAGAATTTACTCTTAGGTTTTAAATTAGATTATAAGTTAGTCGTTAAGTCATTTTATTAGTTGTATAATGAGGTTTTTTGCCTTTCCCTTATTAACTTCCCAGTATATGGGAAGTTCTTGTAATCGACTCGAAAATCGAAATTGAAGTTTTCAACATTTCTTTACGTTTTGAGGTCCATACAGTATATATAAAGTGTTTTCAGAAAGAGAGATGTGTGTGTGTACGTACGTACGTTCGTGAACAATTTTTTCTACGAGCATAACTCACGTAAACAAGTCGTATCGACTTCTTTAAGGTGTCAATCGAAGCGTCTTTGCAATCTTAAGAGCTGGTTAGTTTTTGGGAACCTTCGGTCGGTGGGTTTGCTGTTTTTCCCGTTTGAAGGTCATTTCTGTCTTGCGCTATATCTAGCAAACCAAACGTGAGATTTCCTTGATCAAGGTGTCAATCGACGCGTAATAACATTTATGTGATTCTATAAAGTTTTTAAAAAATTTAGTGCAGCCGTTTTTTAATTTTTAAAAAAAGTGGAAAAATTAGGGTTTTTCAAAAGTAATTTTTTACATAATAAAAGCTTTTTAATGCAAATAATCTTGCAAATTATTGACTACAAAAAACTTTATCATTCAAAGCGTTCATTACCAGAAATATAAACTTGATGATTAACTTCCCAGTACATGGGAAGTTCTTGTAATCGCCTCGAAAATCGAAATTGAAATTTACGACTTTTCTTTACATTTTGAGGTCTTAAGAGTATATTTAATATTTATATTTATAATAGATTTTAGAAAAGAGATGTATGTGTGTGTGTGTGTGCGTACCTACGTACGTTTGTTCACAGTTTTTTCTATGAGCATAACTCACGTAAACAAAGTCGTATCGACTTCATTGAAAAGTCAATCGAAGCGTCTTTGCAATTTTAAGAGCTGATTAGTTTTTGGGACACTTCGGTCGGGAGGTTTGCTGTTTTGACCCTTTGAAGCCGATTTCTGTCTTGCGCTATATCTAGCAAACCAACCGTATGATTTGCTTTTTAAAGGTGTCATTCGACTCGTATTGGCATTTATGTGATTATTTCAAGTTTTTGAATAAATTCTTCGAGCCGTTTTTTCATTTTAAAAAAAAAGTGCAAAAATTAAGGTTTTTTTCAAAAACAATAAATTTTTAACCTGATTTCCCAACCGAAGTAATCAATTTTTATATAATTTATATATTTTTTATATATTTATATATATATTTTTGTGGAAAAACCAGCAAATTTTAAAAAATAAAATATCATTTAATGTTCAAGGTCATTTACGTCGTTCCTTATATCTCTAGAACCAAATACAATCTTTGCATCATTAAGGTGTTAATCCACGCGTATTCACATTTTTATGATGTTTTCATATTGTAAAAAAAAACAATAAAGCCATTTTGTAATTTAATGAAAAAAATGTGGAAAATTAGGGTTTTTTTCATAAAAAAATTAATTTTTAACCTGATTTGCGCATCGTAATAGAAAATGATTATAAAATTTATAAACTTTTATCGATTTTTGTAGAGAAACCACCAAAAATTTTTCTCATTATATCAAAAAATTTGAATTAAAATTAAAAAAATCATTCAAAGTCACCATGTAAAAGGGGTTCATACGAATGATTATACCTTAAATCTCTCATTCTAAAGACATTGTTGTAAAGTCAATCTAAGTTTATTATTATTTGCATAATTTGCGGAGATTTTTAATAGTCTTCACAGAACCGTGTTTTAACTTTAATAAAAAACTGCTTAAATTTTGAAAACCAATACAAATCAAATCAATTTGCAATTGTGGTAATCAACGTTTTGAATGGTAAAATGTTTTGTAGTCAATACTTTTTAAGATCATATGCTTTGAAAAGCTTTCATCAAATAAAAAATTGTAGTTTTAGGAGATTTGTTCTTAAGTATTCGTAAGATTTCAATTACCTCCTTCGTCATTTGTAATGCATATATTTTACTTTTTACATGCAATTGAACCTATTTTTGACTGCATTATCAATGTTTCTCAAAATCAACAGAAAATAAGAAATAATTATTAGTTTCGTTGATATAAAATTGTGAAAAAATACAAATTCAGTGATTATGCCGAAGTGCTAGTGGTTTTGACCGCAACTATTCAAAATGGCCATCACACGACAAAATCTCTTCAGTGGGCGCAATAAAAAAAATGCATTCATTTTTGCTTCCGGTCTGTTATCGTATAAAACGCTTTGTAACCTGTTCCACTCCACCCATTTACCAAAATTCTTACGTAATCGAAGGACGGTCCCATAAATGATACGATTAATATAAAGTCAATCCAATTACTGTTATGAGTGCCTCTCATTATTATTATTTTTATAATTATTATTGTGTTTTTCTTTTAAATATTTATGTGGATATTACTGGGAAGTTGACCGTGTGGACCTCATGGATCGCACCTTACGGCTTGTTCTTTTTTGTTTTTCAAAATTTAACCAGTTTTTATACTAAAATTAGGACACGGTACTGTAAAAACTATTAAAAATCTGCTTAAATTATGCAAATATTAATAACCTTTGATTGACTTAAAAACAATGTCTTCACGATAAATGTTTGTCAAATAATATCATTAGTATGAGCACGTTTTACACGGTGACTTTGAATGATTTTTTATATATAATTTATTTATTTTTGTATTCATGGCAAAAGATTTCGCTGGTTCCTCTTCAAAAATTAATAAGAATTTATGAATTTTAAAAACATTTATTTATGTGTTGTGCAAATGTGGTTAAAAATTTATTTTTTATGTAAAAGCAATATTTTTTTTATTTTTTTTGTTAAATTGAAAACGGCTCCACAGTTTTTTTCTGAGCTTAGAAACATCGCGAAAATGTTACGACGCGTTGTAGACACTTCGAATATACTAATACAATATTTGGTTTGCCAGATATAGTGAATGACCTTGAAGGTCATGAAGACTTTTAATTATCTTTTATTTTTAATGTTCTTTCATAATCTTGAGAAAAAATTTTAATGATTTTTTCATCAAAACCAGTTAGAGTGTATAAATTTTAAAAACATTGATTACTGCGTTTCGCAAATGAGGTTAAAAATATATTGTTTATGAAAAAACACACTAATTTTTGCACTTTTTTTAAATTTAAAACCGCTCTAACATTTTTTTTTAAATTCGATAGAATCACAAAAATGTTAAAACACGCCGATTGGCACCTAACGCATGACAGAAATAACCTTCGAAGGGTCAAAACAGCAAATCCCTCGACCGAAGTGTCCCAAAAACTAATCAACTATTAAGATTGCAAAGGCGCTTAGATTGACACCTCAACAAAGTCGATACGACTTTGGTTACGTGAGTTATGCTCGTAGAAAAAACTGTCCACGAGTGTACGTACACACACATACATACATACTTCTTTTTAAAAACTGTTTATATATACTCCATAGACTTTAAAACGTAAAGAAATGTTGAAAATTTCAATTTCGATTTTCGAGGCGATTACAAGAACTTCCCATTTACTGGGAAGTTAATAATAATAACAATAATGATGTGAGTGAAAATACTCTAAATAATAATAATAGCATCTCCTTACAAAAAAGATTAATACTAATTGTTTCATCTTAAGAGATGTCTATTAATTGCAAGTCTTTTTGGGGAGATGTTGCGTCTGCCTTTTTACGCCAAGCAATTGAAAGTTGTGTGAGGGAGGTTTTTTTATGTAATAACAAAGCATTTTTTTGCTGAAGTGGCTTTTTTCATATCGAAGATGTAAAGAAAATAGGGCGGAAGCGAACACTAGGACCAATTTGAGATTTCTTGGTTATTGAATGACTCTTTCGTTTCTACGCTCACTGAACTAAATGTTGTCAAATGTTCAAATGTTGGTAGATGCAGTGTAAGAAGTTTTGTCCTATTATGGCAGAAATTCCAAAAATCATTTCTTATTTTGCAATTTGTCTTAAAAAATCAATGTGTATGCATTAAAAATTTTATGCGTGATTATATGCAAAACATGTAAAATCTCAAGTAAGATATGAAAAAAGAAGTAACTGCAATTTTACGAATTTTTAAAATGTGTAAGCTCAAAATTTTCATAAATAATCTTTACGTAAATAACCCATTGTTCATCATAAATATTCGATTTTTTGTCAAACTTAACGCATCTGCACAGAATTTATAAAAACATGTACCAAACCACAGAAATGATAATTCACTTTAATCGATATCACAACCACGTTTTAAAAATAAATAATATTGATTAATATTATTCGTATCAACCACTAATTCATTATAAATACTAATATTTTATTATTTTTGTATGAATACGGATTGTAGTTATAAAAAACTATGATTTTGCATTAATAAAAACTATCCTCGCAAGTGCAATTTTTGTTGGAAAAACATTTTTTATAATTTCATGGCTTTTTTCTTAAATATAAAAAACGGTTGCGTTTCAATTTTTGAGAATCTGCTCAAATCTTACAATGCTTCTTAACCTTACGCTTTGATAAACACCACACTTACGCCTTTAGAATAAGTGAAGTTGGGTAATATTAGTCGTTTCAACCCCTCATGCAAAGTAACTATTAATTATATATTGTGTTCTGGTAATCACGAAAAAAGCTTCAATTTTATTGATAAAAACTATTTAGAACATTTGGTTTCTATAAGCATTGATGCGGTAGAGCTATTTACAATTTACACTTTTTTCATGAAGTTGAAAAACAGCTGCATTGGTTTTAATAAAAGTTCACATACAAGCTTATTCCATACACCGTTTGCCTGATTGTCTAAAAACAGGTAAAATGTCGGTTTTTTGTTAGTGGTTGGTTTTTTGTTTGTGTTTGAATTCGCAAGTCTCTAACTATCGACAATTGAAAATCCGACATTTTGCAAAAATGCAAAATTTTCATTTAGAAAAGAACGTTTCTTTGACTTTCAAGAAAAATATCTACCAACATGGTTACTCAATATTTACATAGTAATATACTTCTATAGTAGCTTTAAATAGTTGTAATAAACTTTAATGTACGCTTTATAGTTCAAGCCCTGTACCTTACATAATTGTGGAGATATTTCGTTTTTGACAAGTTGGGAACGCCGATTTTCTCCATCCTTTCAAATGCCTGTGGCAGGAATTCCCTTGTTTCAAGAGTAAACACTTACAACTTATTTTAAGTTCTGACCACACTTGAGGATATATTAGCGTGCGCACCTTTTCAATCAATTCCACGACACCCATAAAACTCACCTGGTGGTGAAGTTGGTGTTTGTTGCACGTTGGGACTCGTTTTGCCAAATGTAGTTAAAGCAGTTGAACTTACTCCAAAAAGCACGATAAACACAGTGAATAGCATGGTAAGGCTACCACATTGTGTGAAACGCTTTAAATGCTGCATTTTATTGTTCACCACAGTAACTTTGCCACGATTAGCATATATCAAAACTGTTTCACTTAAAATTTAACTAACTTCGAAACAAAGCCGAGGAACGTCTTATTGGGTGCGGCGATAAAAAGAAAGTAAGGCAGACATACTGCACTACAGTAACAGTTACTCAACTATTCAGGCATAATTGACCTCGACACGAGTAGCGCATGTCAACTTAGCGTCGATCTTTATATTCACAAAGGCCAACGCTTTCGCGAATAAAAAACTTTCTTCTGTTCCTGTAAAATCGCTGCTTTACTCTATTCAATACTTACAGGCTTTCTCGCTTAAATGTGAATACGATGAATGTTTCTGTTCGTGCAGATAATTTATACAGTTTTATCGTTAATTTACTCGTTTGGATAAAATATGACGTTGGCCAAAGCTGGAATATTTTATTTCGGCAAGATTTCTTCAAAACAAGTAGTATACTATGGAAGAATTCAAGAGAAGGTTATCATTTACTTCTTGAACTTATGACCCAAAAGCGAAGAATCGATATTCGAATGAGATCAGCTCCGTTTTTGTTTAACTTTTACAAGCAAAATTCAATACTCTTTTGCAGAGTTTCGCAAAAGATGAAGCTTCATCAAGTAGGGTTCTTGAATAGCCACCAACATAATGAGTTGAATTTTGTATATAGTCCTACATTTGAAGTGATTATTACTCATGATTAGCGTATTTAACGAAAATGTGAAGTTAATTGACGATTTGCATTAGCCAAATGAAATTTGGTGTCAATTTTAAATGATTATGTTTTACGTTTGGAAAGGAACTGGAAGCACGTTCAACGAAACGATCCAGTACCAATATGTTCATTTTATTCCGATATTTGTAAAAATATTCTAATAAATATGCATGACTTTCTTTTCAATCCTAAAAATGGAGAGCAAAGAAATGGAAAAACATTTAGAATTTTCCGTTTTGATCAATTCTTGTCGAAAGAATTTATTTTTATTTTTAAAAAATAGTAGGTATTTCTTATCATAGTACATGAGAACTAGTTTGTGAAAAGTTTATGTAATTTCTTTACCAAAAATTTATATTTTATTCATATATGTTTATGCCATCGCACCCTTCTTCACTGATTTTTTGTACAACAGTTTTGAAAACGTCTTCTTAAAAAAATCAAAGAAAAAGACTGCAAGTAGCGAATATACACATCTGAATAAAATATAAATATGAGCAAATGCTCGAAACCTCACTCGAAAACTCACTCATTTCTAAAAAAAAGTTTTTCCAGAATTTCCTCTAAAAACAAGCCGCGAGATGCGGCGCTTGAGTTCCACACGGTCAACTCCCAGTAATATCTACATGAACATTAAAAAAATTAAACACAATAATAATTTTGAAAATAATACTGCTTTAAATAATAATAATGAGAGGTATCCATAGCAGTAACAGGAATGAGTTATATTAATCATATCATCTACGGGAGCATCCATTGATTACGTAAGGCTTTTGGGGGATGGGGGTAGATTGATTTGATCAATCAATCGGTGGGATCTTTTTTTTCGGTGGGGTTTCTACATTGATGCTTGAAGGACAAAAGAGCGCTAGCAAAAATGAATGCACTTTTTGTTATTACGCCCACTGAAGAGATTTTGTCGCGTGATGTTCATTTCGAATAGTTACGTTCAAAACTGCCATCATTCCGGCATAATCACTGAATTTATATTTTTTCACGATTTTGCGTAAATGAGATTGATAATTATTTATTATTTTCTGTTGGTCTTGAAAAATATTTAAAAAATAGGTTAAATTGCATGTAAAAAGTAAAAAGGAAGTAATTGAAATCTTACGATTACTAAAGAATAAATCTAGTAAAAAATACAATTATTATTTGATGAAAGCTGTTTAAAGCATATAAAGCATAAAGCATAAAGCATTGCAAAGTATTGACTACAAAAATTTCACCATTCCAAGCGTTGAAAACCACAAATGCAAATTTGATTGAAATTTTTCTGATTTTAAAATTTAAGCAGTTTTTTATTAAAATTAAAACACTCTTAAAACTATTAAAAGTTTGCCTAAATTATGCGAATATTATAACACTTTGATTGAATTTACAACAACGTTGTTAGAATAAAAGATATTGAGTAATATCATTCGTATGAACCCCCTTTATATGTTAACTTTAAATGATTTTTCATTTTCAATTTATTTTTTTTCATTATCATGGAAAAAGTTTTGCCAGTTTCTCTTCAAAAACTGATAAGAATGTATAAATTTTATAAACTGATATTACAGTGCTGTGCAAAACAGGCAAAAAAAATATTTTTTATGAAAAAACCATAATTTTTCGCATTTTCTTTTAATAAATTAACAAAATGCCTGAAACATTTTTTTTATAATGTTAAACACATCAAAAAAATGTTAATACACACACATAATTATGGAAATATTATATCTGGTTCGTGAGATATAGTGAATGACAAAAATGACCTTGAAGGTCATAATGACTGTTAATGATTTTTTATTTAATATTTTTTGTAATCATGACAAAAAGTTTTGAGGATTAATTGTGACAAACACTATTGAGAGTATATAAATTTTATAAAAATTGATTACTGGGTTGCGTAAATCAGGTTAAAAATTCATTGTTTATAAAAAAACCTAATTTTTTGCACTTTTTTTCCTTAAATCAAAAAACGGTTTGAAGAATTTTTTTTCAAATTTGATAGAAACACAGAAATGTTAATACGCGTCGTTTGACACCTAAATGATGCATGTACGTTTGGTTCGCGAGATATAACGGATGACAGAAATGACCTTCAAAGGGGCGAAACAACAACCCCCCCTCCGACCGAAGTGTCCCAAAAACTAGTCAGTTGTTAAGATTGCAAAGACGCTTCGATTGACGTCTTAACAAAGTCAATAGGACTTTGTTTACGTGAGTTATGCTCGTAGAAAAAAGTGTCCACGACCGTTCATACGTGGGTACGTACGTACATACACACACACACGCACGTACACATACATCTCCCTTTCTAAAAACACTATAATATACTCTATAGGCCTCAAAACGTAAAGAAATGTTGAAAATATCAATTTCGATTTTCGAGGCGATTAAAAAATAGCTATGACTTATGGTTCACTTTCAATAACGAACATTATAATCTACAATATGCGTCCTTGAAATCCAAAACTTAAGGATTTTCAAATCTAATAAATTCAGTTATAACGCAGAGTTCGTTTGTCAAAAAGCTGACAAAAATTCAGTAAACGCGATAACATTCACATTCATCTGTTTCAATGCATGTATAGAATTAGTTTTCCAATGTTCTATAGAAACATTTTTTAAAGTAAGTTTTTTGGCAAGTCAAGAAGTTGGGGTTGCATATTTAGGGTGAGGGATAGGTGTTTTTCATGTTAAAATTACGTTTGGTGATTCCTCCCTGTAAATTTTTCTTGGCACATTTTCTAAATTAGAAACTTATTTTACTGAAAAATTGTTCAGAATCCAGTCAAATTAATACAAAATCGATGTCGACTTTTGCCTGAGGAGTTAAAAGAAGAATTTACGTTGACCATAAAACAGAAACTTGATCTTTAAAAGGTTCGCCCCCATTTTGGATTAAAGTTGTTAAATTATTATCTCAGTTATCGTAGATCTTTTAAAAATGTTTCTAAGTGAAGGTTGGATAATGATGTGTGGTTAATAGTACTGCTTTTAAAAAATGACCATAAGTTGGCTCTAGTACCTAATTATATATTAGACCTCTTCGGTGATCATGCGAATATGGATACGAAAACGATTTGTAGAAGCTGATGATCTAACTTTTGAGGCAGTTCTGGTTTGATGAATATTATCTTTTATGTTCATAAAAAAATGGTATGTCTCATACGTGTTGTCAAATCATTAAAACTGATGGCTTTCTGGATTTGCGAATGACCGACAGGGGATATCGTCAGGAGAAATAAGTGTTCACACACGACAGTCATAGTATTACATACTAACCACACACCAGAGTCGGAATCCACATTCTAAAATATCGATACCTATTCTTTTTAGCCATCCCCATTCATCTTAGCATTATTGCTGATCTTGTGCAATGCACAATCGTCGCGAAGATTGTTTCAACTCTGTTTCAATCTCAAGTACCCAAACAAAACATATCAAGTTACAATTCTTGCGGATCCAATCAATTTAGTATCGACACTTATATTTTCTGCTTAGTTAGCTTTCTAAGAAATAACGTAAACAGTTCTCCGAGGTTACAGTTAAGTAATTAGCATTTTAAGAATTAATTGTAGACGAGATTTAGAAGCGAGAACTTGAAATAAAATCGATTTTATTAAAAAGTTGCCTTTGGTTTTCATTCTCCGTAAAAGTACTTAGTAAAAGTACGATATCATCATTAAAAGTGCTTAGTAAAAGTACGACAACATTATTCGACAATTACTAGAACGACAAGTTATACTCTTATTAAATATATACATCGACTGACTGGTTCAATTGCTGCCTTGGCACTGAACGGCGGCTCTCGCCCACAGTATATGTAAATTATGGTTGTTTACGAGGAGACTCGTAAAAAAACAACCGTTATTTGAACTTAAGACAATTTATTCACCGGATAGACCTACGTTCTACCTTTAAAAATGATCGGAAAAGAACTGCTTATGCTATTAACTTACATATATTTATATGATATCAAAAATGTGCAACTTAGTCAATAAATAGATTGTGCCAAATAAAATTATTGATTACACAATTATGCAATTTATGCAATTTATGCAATTCACCAAGTTCAATGTGCATTGGTGCTGTCGAAGCGTATTGCGACAGCGTTCGAATAGCGAACTGCGCAATTAAAAATATGCTTAAGAAACAAAAAATAAATTTGGTCAATGTACTTGGTTTAATTGATTAATAGATAAAAAGGGGGTGAGTGGGCATATGGGATGTGATAACTCCTCCCTCCTTAAAAATTTGTGTCCCGCAAATTAAAATTGTAGTATAATAGGGTCTGGGATAGAGCAAGGAAGACTTGTTTCGAGTTTCACTGGAGGGGCTTTATGTCGCAAAAACAGAAACATGACTACGGCTTATGATAATATAAGTATCAAAATTGTAGTGTCGGAAGCAATAGATACGATATTTTTAGAGGCCAAATTCTGAAGTTTTTAATATTAGTTAAATGGAGTTCATGCAAGTATTCAAGACCTACTCGTACATCTTTTTCGGTCAAGTTACTATTCAAAATTGATGGTAGTAGGTGAAAGCCCATTATCTCCCTGCTAGTGTATTCCATATCATTGATTTGGAATGTATCATTCTGGAAATTAATTAAGAATGTGCCATTTAGAGATCTGGTTGCATTATCGTGTTAAATAATACCTAAGAAATTCGTTAAATATAAAGTGTTTTCATTAATGAGTTCAACTATTGGTTTACTATGGATCTGGTAGTCGCATGTCGCATCAGTTCCTTCCAGTAATTTAAAAAGACATTCAAATGGTTGCAGTTTTTGCAACTGATTTCTGTTACAAATAGCTATACCCTGAACCAGGGGGCAATTTCCATTAATACCAAACTCTTTCTTGCGAGTCATAAGCAAACTAGAGTAATTGACGTATATCATCTTATTGTTTCTTATAGTACGGCGAAATAAAAGATGATTATACTCAGTGTTTCCCGTATTCGGTAAGCACACTACATAAAGAAGCAATGAATCTTTCAGAAGTACCATAGGTTCTGCGTACTCCATAGCCTGAAAATCATTTCCGTACGGAAGTGTTTCAACTTGGGCAAGAACCACATTTATTTCTATACTACTTAAAATATTCGAATTAACTATCCCTTTCTTTGCGAGTTGGCTGGCAAGTACAATTTGTTGGATTTCTTCCTTTAAAATTGTCATTTTATTGAACAGTGCTTGCTCATACTTAGCATTACTTAAAGTTGTAAAATCAGCAACAGCTCTGTTGTAGTTGTCAAGTAATTCTTTAGAAACTTTGCTAATCTATTTATTATTTTATATTGGTTATTGTTCTTCTCTACAAGATTATTTTGACTCTTAACGATACTTTCCCAATCGGTGGCATCTGGGCTTCCTGCAAGCCATTTCCAGGCAGACCCTAGTCAGTTTATTGATCGTTTGATTTTATTTACCTTCCTATCTCTTAATTGATTTAATAACTTCTCTATTTCCGAAATACGATTGGTTAGCTGGGGTACTGAAATGCTTGCTTTATTAGCTCGGTTCTGCACTACCAGTTCCATACTTTTAACTACTTCACCATACTTGCTTATATTAATGGCGTGAATAATCTTAAAACTTCCCGTTAGTATTGTTCCGTATGCTTGTTTCATAGCCATAAGTGGGCTATTATATTCAAAGACATCCACAGAAGCCTGTACGCTCGAAAGGGTCAATCTGAAACAGAAGGAATATTTTTAAAGTGAAACTTGTGAATTTTCCAACCCGCTACTGTAGTTATGGTAACTCGGTTATTTTTCGCAACAATTTCTTTCTTATATAGGGGTTTATTTTTCGCCTTAATTTGTTTGTTCATTTTAAAGACTATATCTCCAGGTTTATATATCTTCGGTTTTGTTCTTTTCAAGGTGTGAGTAATAATTTGATTTATTGCTTTCGCATAATTTCATATTTGATGTCTTTGTTCAACCTATTTTTAAAATCTAGTAAATTTTGGTAGTTTAAAAATGTGAGATACTTTTCACCCGATATCTCGAAAATGTCTATATGCAAAATCTGCGTTTCCTGCAACTCCGGTTTCATTGGATGGCGGTCATATTTATTCCTATTACAGGTGTCGCATGCGGTAACATATTTTTTAATTAATCTATTCATTCTCGGAAAATAATACTTTTCTAATATCTAATCCTTATTTTCTTTAAAGTTTCGTAGAGATCCTACGATGCTCCTGCTGAATAATCTGAATTTTGTTGTCTTCGTTCGCGATGTCTTGCACAACTCTTTGTGTAATGTGGATTTTGAATTTCGAAAAACATTCTTTAAATACTTCCTGAAGTAACTGCAAAAAATTTTCTGGTATTTTAATGCCATAAACAACATTAGGGTTAAGTTTTTCTTTCAATAGTCTAATAAGGGTGGCTCTATTTATATCCTTCATCCGGATATAATGCCTATTGTACGTTGGTTGCTCGTAGGCACACATTTACTTACCTACAGATGCAATAATTTGCTTCTTGAAAACATTAATGGGAGCCTCAGTGTGGTTAAAAAGGTTACTACTATCCTCATCTGCACTATGTGCTGTTGCCGAACTGAAACTTAGAATGTTTGCTTCCAAAGGCAGTCTAGAGAGTGCATCAGCCACAACATTTGTTTTTCCGGGTCTGTATACCAACTCATAATTAAATTCTTCGATTCTCGCTTTCCAACGCTTAAGCTTTGCATTATGATTGCTATTACTTAAAGTGAATGTGAGCGGTTGACGATCAGTTAAATTTTTTTCCTTATTTTGCTCCATATTGGTAAGTCCTAAGTTTGTCGAGAGCCCAAACGATAGCCAGCAATTCGTTTTCATTCGTGGCATAGTTTTCCTCAGTTTTATTTAATGATCTTGAAATGTAGATGATGGGCTTATCGTTTCCCACTTCACCTTGTGATAACACTGCTCCTATGGCATGATTTAACGCATCAGTGGTTAAAAGGAATGGTTTCTCAAAGTCAGGAAAAATGAGGCTTTAAATTCCATGGGTCCGAATTGAATTTATCTTATTTTAGACTGGTTAGCCTTAATTTGAGCATTTTCACCTCTTGTCATATTAGTTAGTGGTTTTGCAATTTTAGCGGTCCCTAATAAACTTCCTGTAGTATGAGAGATTTTATTCGGATCGGGTGATATTCCATTCTGGGAAACGACATATCCCAGAAAGTCTACTTCGGTTTTTAAAAATTTCGATTTTTCTAAGTTTATTTTGAGATTCGCTCTCTTCAGTTAATGAAGCATTGTTTTTAGATTTTTCAAATGTGTTTCTTCCGCTTCCCCTAAAATGATAATATCATCAATATAAACATAGCATAGCTTGCCAATGAACGGTTTCAATGCATCATCTATCATCCGCTGGAAGATGGCCGGGGCGTTTTTTAAACCAAACGGAAATCTAGTAAACTCATACTTTCCGTTTGCAGCTGAGAAGGCATTTCTAGCAATATCACTTTCTTTCATCCTGATCTGGTGAAACCATGATGTTAAATCGAGCGTCTTAAAATATTTAGAATTTCCAAAGCTTGCGAGCGTGTTAGTAATGTCGGGAATAGCATATGTATCCGAAATAGTGACTGCATTTACCATTTTGAAATCTACTACAAGTCTGTTTTGTTTTTCACCTGAAGAATTTGGTTTTTAGGTACAATCCATGTGGGAGCATTGTATGCACTTATTAAGTGACGTATGATGCCATCGGCAAGCATCATAGAAATTTGCTTTTCAGCTTCATCCGTTAAATTGATGGGATATGATATGGTGTAGACTGAGTTTGAGGTTGACGTTTTGATCTCCGCTCTTACGTTTGCTTCCACCATTTCACCATCATCAATAGGTCCAAAAATTTCGCTGTATTCATTAAGTAACTTCTCTAATTTATTTTTGAATTCAATACTAAGATGATCAGTCTCTGTAACAATGCTATTCACTTGTTTAGATTCTTTTGCCTACAAACGGATATTTACCTTTGGTGAAATTTTAAGGGTGTTATTTTGCTATCGATAACCGCATTAAGCTCTTTCAAAGTATTGTCACCAATAATACCATCAAATGACTTTAACCCTAGATTCATAAACACACGTCTCTCATACACCCTCAAGTAATAAAAGTTTCACTGTGGGCCGCGCGAGAAAGATGCGAACGCATGCGTTTCTGTACCTTCCTAAAACGACGAGAGTTCAGTTTGGCACTAGTGTTTTTGGCGCATACACATATAGTTTCGGTGCTATTAAGCTCGAGGTGTCTGAGATACGTATATTTATGATTGATGTAAGAAATTTATAAAGTGAAAGATTTTATTATTTGAGTGAGAAAACAAACGAACGTGAATAAATTGTCTGAAAAAAGGTATGAAATTGTTCTGTTACAGCCTATATATTATATAATGCAATAAGTTGTTAGTAAATAATAACATCAATTGCCGTTGTTATAGTTTTGATAAGTAAACGGTTTACTTGTAACTAATTCGTAGTTATAGTCAAGTTTTATGGCTTAGTGCTTATTTTGTGTTATTATCTTTTGTCATTGACGTCTACAATAATAGTCGTAATAACAAAAAAATACTAACAAGACCAGCATTTATCAAAAAAGTTTCAGATAAAATGATAGAGCCTTGGTTACTGCGTCGCCGCAAACCTCCAATTTTAAGGCAATGCCTAAAACGGAACATCGATGCCATTTTAGGCGATACTTTACCTGATGCACCAGCCAACCCTATCAATCAATCCAGGAAGTTATGTAACTTCTGCTGCTATAAAAAAAACGTGTGACTAGATTTATCTGCACTTCTTGTAAACGTCACATGTGTATGGAACATCGCGGTAGTTTGTGGCTAGAATGCTCAGATTAAATTTTTTGATTGTTTCTCTTGTTTTAATTTCAAACAAAAGTTCTTTCTAAATAACCATTTTTGTTTTTTGTTTTCAAAATTTTTCGTAATCATTAAATTAGGTAACCCTAAAGGTAAGGTGTATGAGAGACATATGTTTATGAATAATGTAACATAAATATAGTTTATGAATCTAGGTTTAAGTCAGCAAAAACATTGAAATCTAGAGGTGTGTCGTTTCCGACACTTTTGAAGAACTTTCCTGTAACTTTTTTAGCTATGAGTATTTCTCCTACTGCAGACTGTATCTTAAATGGTTTTGTTACCGGTTTCACATAAAGGCGTCAGTCTACATTGTCACTTTGAAATTTTTAATTTTTTTTATGATTCAAAAGAATATGTATCTAGGAATATTGTGTAAAAATTTTAAGAAAATCCGGGCATTCTAACTATATATTTTTTGACCACACATCACTACCTTATTTCGTCTACCTGCGCGTATAACGCGCTCCGTCGAGCCAACTGCCTTTTAATCCCCTCTGTTGTAATTGTTTGTGAAACAGCTGCTTCGCATCAGTATTCGTTGTAACTGCTCTCGAGTAGCATCGGTCTGAATCATGGGAAAAATTTCCCAATTTTTCATTGAAAAAAACTTTAAACGCGTTTTTCTCAAAACAACGTTTTCAAAATTAGCTCCATCGTATCTCGAAAACTAATAAACCGATCTTTTTGAAATTTTTACCACATATTCTAGACATTATTTGCTCCAAGATAATCTTCGGTGGTTTTGAAATTTTAATTTTTACTATTTTTTTTTGCAAAAATGGGTGAAAAAAAAGTTTTTTTTCCAAAAAAATCTATTTTTACCCGCCATTTTTTTCGTTTCATCAAAACTTGATACCTGAGGGTCATTCTGTAGCCAATGTCTTACTGAATCTAGAGCACTTTGATTTTTTTGTTTCAGGCAAGTCGTTGTTGAGTTCAGATGGAGCTGCCTTACCAACCCATTTTCGAGACGTTACACTACACTACAGTGTTTTTTCACGAAATGTTAATAAAAATGAATGAAAAATGTTTTTTATGTATTTTAAGACTTTATTTATAAAACCAAACAACTTTTTTAATAATTTTCTATACATCTATCTCAAAAAAATAGTGAAAATAGCTATTTTTTGGAGTGTCTAATGTAGACTGACCCCTTAAGGGGATATCAACTGAAATGAAGTTTTTGTTTGCTCGTGTATGAACCAAAAACTTTATAATTTTACCCTTTCGAGTGCGATACTCTAAGTAAGGTACGCTAGAGAGGCGTCCATCATAAAATTTAGCTGGTTCTCTGGAAATAAGGTTACGCATTCGTCAATTATATTACAATTGTTTTCAGTTTCTTGCTTATTATAGTTAAAATATCCATTGCTTTGATAACGATTATTATCTTGGTCTTGCAATTGCAAGTTGTAAAATTGTTGCAATTTTTTAGGCAGATTTACAGATTCACTGGGGCGTTTGCTTGGGTAAAAATTACTTGGTTTATTCGCGTAATCAACTTGACGAGTTTGAATGGATTTATCTACATCCATAGGAACTGGAGGTTAAGGATTCGTCGGTCTAGGAGGAGCATTTTGTTGCGCAAGGTTCTTAAATCGATAATTATAGAGTTTATTCCTCTCAGCCACACCTAACTGCTGTTGAGTTTATGGGTTCCTAGATCCATTAAAATCACGACGTGAAATAAAAATTTGATTAATGGGGGATGATACATTATTATTCATATTTCCTTGATGGATATTAAAGTTTCTAAAATTGAGACTCTGAAATTCTAGGCATGAAGTATATGCCTCAGGAAGAGTTTGCTGCTTTTGTACTACCAACATTCTTAAAATGTCACCTTTTAAGCCTCTCATAAAAACGTCTAAGGATACATTTCTATAATTTTCCGTGAGTGCCGAAATAGTTTCTTGAGAATGTTTCTCAGTTTTAATTATATTCACCAACAGGGAAAGCTGGTGGTTCACGGCTGCGTAGAATTCGTCGACACTTTTGCTACCTTGGAACACAGAATGAAGTTAATGTTCAAGCGTACGAACATCACGTTTATCCGCGTAATGAAGGGGAAGACACTGTTTGATAGCGGACCAATCGTCGTCGAAAATATTATATGAGATGAAGGCAGCATCTGGTGGTCCACACACCTTCTGTCTTATGTGACGAAGTATGGCTCTGTAAATAGGTTTCTGTCGAACAATTTGGTAATCTACCAAAATTGTCTCGACACTATGAACCCACGACACATAATGGATTGGGTTGCCATCGAACACTTGCAAATTTCTAACACAATCCGGGAGTTTCCTTATGTCATCTAAATCTTTCTTTGTTTTAGGAAGTATGGGGATTGCTTGTGCTTGAAGGTAAGAGGACTGGGATTTAGATGCATTTTTTAGAACCAATAATCTTGCCTCTGTTTTTGAGCGATTTCAATTTGCGCATTAACCGCACCAGTTAAATGCCCTAACGGCTTCTGAATGGATTCCATCTTTTAATAAATGAAAGGGTTCTTTTCCTTGGGATATGGGAGTAGGTCTAGAGATAGGTGTTTCTGGTATGAGATTTTTTGAGCGTGTATCTATGGATATTCCCTCTGAAAATTGAACGAGGTTCACACTAATCTTCACAATTTTCACTTTTTTCACTTCGTAATCACAAAATAAACGAATTTGTGCATATATAATGATCTTAAAATTACTATTTATTTTGGCAAAGGTATGACTTTGTATAGTTATATAAGTATTTATGATTTTTTGTTAAATGCAAAAAGTAAATAGGCTTACAAAAGAATGAAGTGCTTCATGAATATGCTGCTTCCTGTCCGGGACCGTCCGCCTGAATCCTGTTTATCCTCTGCCGTTAACTGGGTTACTCCTTGGCTAGTGCCTACTATTGGGGCTTGATCGGCTCACTCAGGTTTAGTCAGTTTCCTGCTTTTTGCCGTTGATTCACTTCACTTCCGCTGCTAAACCTGCGTTTCGGTACACTCCGTATTTTTTGCTTTATAAGTATTTGCACAAAAGCGATAAACTTCGACAGTTTTATTAATTTCCCAGTATATGGGAAGTTCTTGTAATCGCCTCGAAAATCGAAATTGAAATTTTCAACATTTCTTTACGTTTTGAGGTCTATAGAGTATATATAAAGTGTTTTTAGAAAGGGAGATGTATGTGTGTGCGTGTGTGTACGTACGTACGTCTGTACGTTCGTGGACAGTTTTTTCTACGAGCATAACTCACGTAAACAAAGTCCGATCGACTTCGTTAAGGTATCAATCAAAGCGTCTTTGCAATCTTAAGAGCTTATTAGTTTTTGGGACACTTCGGTCGAGGGGGTTTGTTGTTTTGCCCCTTTGAAGGTCATTTCTGTCATGCGTTATATCTCACGAACCAAACATACGATTGTTTTGATCAAGGTGTCAATCGACGCGTATTGACATTTATGTGATGCTATCAAGTTTTTACAAAATTTCTTCAAGCCGTTTTCTAATTTAAGGAAAAAAAGTGAAAAAAATTGGGTTTTTTTTGAATAACAATGAATTTTTAACCTGATTTACGGAACACAGTAATCAATTTTTATAAAATTTATATACTTCAAGCAATATTTGTAACTTTTTCTCATGATAACGAAAAAAATTAAATAAAAAATAAAAAAAACATTAACAGGCATCATGATCGTCAAGGTCATTTTTGTCATGCGTTATATCTCGTTAACCAAACATACGATTCGCATTGCCAAGGTGTCAATCGACGCGTATTAAAATTTTTGTGATTCTGTCCAATTTTTAAAAAAATAGTTGGAGCCGTTTTTTTAATTTAAGAAAAAAAGTGAAAAAAGTAGGTTTTTTTCATACACAATAAAATTTTAACCTGATTTACGGAATACAGTAATCAATTTTTATAAAATTTATATACTCCAAGCACTTTTTGAAAAAAACATCATCAAAACTTTTTCTCATGATAGGAAGAAACATTAAATTAAAAATTAAAAATCAATCAACGTCATCATGATCTTCAAGGTTATTTCATCCATTCACTATATCTCACGAACCAGATATAACTCGTGCAACATTAAGGTGTCAATCGACGTTTTTTTTAAATCCATTTCATTATTTTAACATTATCAAAATCCGTTTCAGTGGTTTTTTAATTTAATAGAAGAAAATGCGAAAACTTAGGGTTTTTTCCATTAAAAATAATTTTTTAACTTGATTTGCACAACACAGTAATAAATGTTTATAAAATTTATTCATTCCTATCAGTTTTTGAAGAGAAACCAGCAAAACTTTTTTCATGATTCTGAAAAAAAGTTCAATTAAAAAGAAAAAATCATTCGAAGTTACCAAAGGGTTCTTCTGAATTACCTTATTTCTTCTTCTAAAGACTTGATTGACTTTACAACAATCAAAGTTTTAAATATTTGGATAATTTGAGCAGACTTTTAATAGTTTTTGCAGTCTTTTAATTAAACAAGCCGTGAGGTGCGACCCATGAGGTCCACACGGTCAACTTCCCAGTAATATCTACATAGATATTAAAAATATTAAACACAATAATAATTATGGAAATAATACTACTTTTAATAATAAAAATGTATTTCTCGTAAAAGTCATTGAAATGACTTAATATTAATCGTAACATCTACGCGAGCGTCAATTGATTACGTAAGGATTTTGGTGCGTTGGTTTGATTGATTATTCACGCGGATCAATCGGAGGGGGGGGGGGCAGGTTTCAAAGCAGTTTTTTCATTAAAGTTAAAACATGATGCTGTGAAGACTATGGAAAATCTGCTCAAATTTGCAAATATTATAAACTTTGATTGACTATACAACAATGTCTTTAGAGTAAGAGTAAATCTATAATGATAATGATTCGAATAATCCGTTTTTACATGGTGACTTTGAATGAGTTTTTATTTTTAATTTAATTTTTTTTTAATCATGAGAAAAGTTTTTGCTGGTTTCTCTACAAAAATTGATAAAAGTTTATAAATTCTATGAACATTTATTATTACGATGTGCAAATCAAGTTAAAAATGAATTTTTTTATGAAAAAATAAACACATCTTTTCCAATTTTTTTTTAATAAATTGGAAAAACCGCTTTAACGATTTTTTTAAAATAAAAAAATATCATAAAAGTGTTAATACGCGTCGATTGACACCTTAATGATCGAAAGATTATATTTGGTTCTCGAGATATAATGAATAACGTAAATGTTATTGAACGTTAAATGATTTTTTATTTTTTATTTAATTTTTTTTGTAATCATGAAAAAAAATTTTGTTGGTTTTTTCACAAAAACTATTTGGAGTATATAAATTATATAAACATTGATCACCTAGATTTGAAAATCAGGTTAAAAATTTTGTGTTTTTGAAAAAAAAACCTAATTTTTTGCACTTTTTTTTAAAAAATTAAAAAACGGCTCCAATGATTTTTTTAAAAATTTGATAGATTCATAAAATTGTTAATACGCGTCGATTGACAGCTTAACAATGAAAATCGCATGTGTAGTTGGTGAGTTATAGCGCATAACATGGTTGACCTTCAAGGGGTTAAAACAGCAAACCCCCCGACCGAAGTTTTCCAAAAACTAATCAGCTCTTAAGATTGCAAAGACGCTTCGATTGACACCTTAACGAAGTCGATACGACTTTGTTTACGTGAGTTATGCTCGTAGAAAAGCTGCCCGCGAACGCACATACGTACGTACGTACGTACGTACATACACACACACACACATACATACTTCTTTCTAAAAACACTTTAAATATACTCTTTAGACCTCAAAACGTAAAGAAATGTTGAAAATTTCAATTTCGATTTTCGAGGCGATTACAAGAACTTCCCATATACTGGGAAGTTAAAAAAGCGGCTTAAATTTTGAAAACCATCAAAATTTCAATCAAATTTGCATTTGTGGTAATCAATCATCATAACCCACCCACCAAAAGCCTTACGTAATCAATGGATGCTCCCGTAGATGATATGATTAATATTAAGTCATTCCTGTTACTGCTATGAATACCTCTTATTATTATTATTTAAAGTAGTGTTATTTTCAAAATTATTATTGCGTTTAATATTTTTGATGTTTATCTAGATATTACTGGGAAGTTGACCGTGTGGACCTCAAGGGTCGCACTTCGCGGCTAGTTTTAATTCGCGTCGTATTACGGTCTCTTGGGAACAATACTTAATTTTGCTATTGCGCCAGTTATGGTTGCTCACGACGAGACTCGTAAAAAAAAACGTTATTTTAACTTAAGACAATTTATTCACCGGATAGACCTACGTTCTACCTCTAAAAATGATCAAAAAAAACTTCTTATGCAATTAACTTACATATATTTATATGATATGAAAAATGTGCAACTTAGTCAATGAATAGATTGTGTCAAATAAAATTATTGATTGCACAATTATGCAATTTATGCAATTCACCAGGTTCAATGTGCATTGGTGCTGTCGAAGCGTATTGCGACAGCGTTCGAATAGCGAACTGCGCAATTAAAAATATGCTTAAGAAAGAAAATAGGAATTTGGTCAATGTACTTGGTTTAATTGATTAATAGATAAAAAGGAGGCGAGTGGGCATATGGGATGTGATAACTTGGAACCCCTATAAATAAACTTTCATATGATTGCTTACTACGGACTAGCGTTCCATTCAGTCCGTAGTACCACGGACAAAACGCACATGGTTTTCCATATGATTTCTGTCATTCGTCACATGATGAGTCGGTTTACGTACTACGTCGCTGATATTGTTTTCGTCCATCGTGTGGAAAAATACGTTACAATGTGGGTCTCCGAATTCAATGATGAAACGTCGGAAAAAAAGTTGTACCTAATGGGGAAACCAACCATTTTAAAAATCGACGGATGGGTTTTAGCATGGAAAATTTGCCTATATATATCAACATACACATATATATATATATATATATATACATATGTATATATATATATATGTGTGTGTGTGTGTGTGTATAGATATACATTGAAATTATTAAGTTCAACATTGGTAGCACAACTAACAATTTAGTTGGTGGTTGGATTTGTATTTGGATTTGTTGAAAAAGTTTAACTGTGCACGCCAACTAATAATTGATTATTTAGTTGATCAGTTTACATCTACCATATATTAGCTAAATTATTATTATAGCTAAAGTCCCAACGTCAATGTTTAGTTGTATAATGAGCCATGTGCTTAAAATACTTGACGGCGTGGTAAATTGCCAAAAGTTCACGATCGAACACGCTGTACTTGCGTTCTGCAGGGCCTAGTTTCTTGGAGAAGAATCCTAGTGGTTCCCATGTGTCACCTGTGGTTTGCTTTAGCCATGCACTGGTCGCAAAATCTGATGCATCACACGACAGGCAGATACGTGAACCAGTGCGTGGATGTGCGATTAGAGCTGCCTGAGCTAGACCTTTTTGGTCTCCTGGAAGGCCTCGACGGCGTCCAGTGGAGTGACGCATTGCCTTTGACTTTTCTATTGAGCAAGTCATTGAGTGGGGCTTGTGTTTGTGCTGTTTTGGGTATGCAAATACGGTAGAAATTTGTCATACCCAAAAACAGCCTCAGCTGGTTTGCGATTTTCGGTTGTGGGAAGTCTTTTACCGCAGCGACTTTTTCCGGTGACGGCGTGATGCCATCCTTAAAGACGCGGTATCCGAGGAAGAGTACTTCTTGCATGCCGAATAAACACTTCGGCGGGTTGATGATGATGCCGTAGTGCTGCAGCCGAGCAAAAAGTTCCAGCAGGTGTCGATGATGCTCCTTTTGGTCGCGCGATGCCACCAAAATATCGTCGATGTAAGCATACGCGAAGTCTAGCTCATGAAGGACTTCGTCGATGAAACACTGGAAGGTTTGCGCGGCGTTACGCAAGCCGAAACTCATAAACGGGAACTCGAAAAGGCGAAAAGGTGTAACAATAGCGGTTTTCGCGATGTGTTCCTCCGCTACGGGTATTTGATTGTACGCCCGCACAAGGTCGATTTTGGAAAAAAAAATCGTAGCTCCTTCCAATGATTGCGCAAAATCTTGTATATGTGCCACTGGATAGCGGTCGGCTATGGTGCGCGAGTTATATTTTCAGTTCTCACTGAATCCAAAACGAATTTTTTTTCTGATTCCTATTCACGGAATCAATTAAAACACTTTATCTTTTTTAAAGAAACTTTTTATTCAATAATATTATTTTTACTTATACTTAAGCTGTAACGCGACTGTGCGTCGAAAAGACCAAACCGAACTTTAATATCGAACTTAATTGACTGAACACTTATGCTTTTATGCTAAATTCTTATCTAGAGTTTCCCACGAGATTGCTGACTAAGCAATCCTCGCTGGACAAAGATCAATTAAGTTTTCTGCTGATCGTGCAGTTTGTATAAACAAATTGGATTGAATCGCATGTTTGTTAAATAGTGGAGATTGAATTTCGTGGGTTTAATATAAACATTTAGATTGGATTTTTTGGTCTGAAGATAATTAATTCAGGCTTGAATGTAAACATTATGATACAATGTTGTTAATAGGATTTATATGAACTTGGTGGATATTTCTCTAGGTAAGGGTATATTTGGGATAAGTGTAATGTTTATAGGTGTGTCTAGGGTAGGTGTAACTCCTCCCTTCTTAAGTTTATTGTTGTCCTCAACAATGCTTATTGTTGGTAATTCAATTTCCTCTGGTTTATTGTTTTTTACACTGATTTTATATGATTTATGATTTTTACAATAGATATATAGGATAAAAAGTGATGTAAATATAACTGTTGTTATTGTTAAGATGGCTCCGATTGTAATGGTATTTCTAGTAGTTACATATTTTATTTCTTCTATTTTATTTAAATTTTTCATGTTTTCCAATTGTATGTTTTCAAAATTCGGTTCTGTTATATAACCAGTAATGTTTTGTATTGGATTTAAGGTAAGGATTTGTTGAAATTCTTTTACCTTATTTGTAAATGTTTTTCCTAATACTTCTAGTTTACAGTTGCTAAATCTAATTACATATGCGCCTTGTTATAGGTATGTATTTTCGTTACAATTATGTTTTACTGTTTCTGCAATATTTACGGCTACAAGTAATCCTTTTTCAATTTCCGTTACATGTGTGTTTTTACTAAATTTTATGATACATTTAGTGTTTTTACATTCTAATTTATTATTTAGATATTTTACATATTTTTCTTGATCAAAATATTATCCATGATATAATACTACTTTACTTATGTTGATATTTAAAGTCTCAGAATTTTTATAATTTTTTTATTACATAATATGATAATATAGGTTGCGTAAGAATAGGTATGTTGATTACAAAAATTATAGTGCTTTCCTTAATAAATACGTTTATATTTATTTCTTTTAATTCGTCAAATGTTAAATTAAATTCCTCAATTTCATCGTGTGTAAGTATTGATCTTGAAATAATTCCAGTTCTAGCTGAATTTACATTGTCTATTATTTTTTTCAAGTTCGTCTTTAATTAATTCCAAATTATGGTTTAGTTGCATATTAATTCATATTTTATTGGTTTGTTTAGTTGTATTATTTATTTCTTTTACGAGTTGTAGGTGGAGTTTGTCAGTTTGATTTATGTTTAAAGCAATATTATTGATATTATTTTGAAATGCGTTATTAATTTTTATTTGTTTATTACTGTTTTCTATTATCGCGTGGTTATTACTATCTATTATTTTTAGGTGTTCAGTTATTTCTTCAAAATCATTATTGTCCATTAAGCCAAATAGCCATTTATAAGCTGTTCCGATAGGGTTTATTAGTCCGCGTTTATTTCTGTGTACTAAATTTGTGTTTTTGTTGTTGTTAAGGGGATTATTGAAATGAAGTAGTTTTAATTCGCCACGTATAGTTCCGTCAGCAGAAGAGGACTTTGTCGAGAAATCTACAGTGACAATGGAACTAATTTCGTTGGTGCAAGCAAGATATTGGACGACGACATAAAACGCGCCATTCACAGATCATCAGAAGATGTTGCTCGAATTTCTGCTAAAGATGGTATCAACTGGAAGTTCATCCCAGTTGCCACACCTCACTTTGGAGGTCTCTGAGAAGCAGGTGTCAAATCAGTTAAACACCACATTAAGCGAATTTTCGATGACACCGATATATCCCCTACCTTTGAAGAGTTCAATACGGTTCTCGTTCAGATTGAAGCCTGTCTTAATTCCAGACCCATGACTCCACTCTCTAGTGACCCTAGAGATTACCAAGCACTTTCTCCGGGGCACTTTCTAATCGGTAGGCCTCTTCTTGCCGTAGCAGAACCCGATCGAACAAACACAACCTTACATGATCGCTGGAAGAAGCTGACCGCATTACATCAAATGTTTTGGCAAAGATGATCTGCGGAATATTTGCACACACTCCAGCGCAAACCTAAATGGGCAAAGGACTGCGAGAACCCGACAGTTGGCCAGCTCGTCCTCCTTAAGCAATCCAATTTGCCGCCTTCGAAATGGGCTTTAGCACGCATTCACGAGCTAAAACCTGGCCCAGACAGCAAGGTACGGTTGGTCACTGTGAGATACGACGGACAAAAGCTGAAGGATGTATCCATAGTGAACATATGTCCTCTACCAGTCGAAATACCTGGCGATGATTCAATCACATCCACGAGTAGCAATGAACCGGTAAACAATCCAGGAAATTTAATCACGAATACTAGTGTTCGACCTACACACAATAGCAAAGTTACGCTCAAAGCTACACCCAAGCAAAGGCAAATTAACGAGCGAAGTAATCCTGCAATCGACAATCGAAAGCGGCAGAAACCTCAGCAACAACCACCAGAACTGCAAAGGAGGAAGAAGCGTCGCATCGCTCCTTGCACTTGGGCAAGAGCGCTTCTAACAACTATTCACACGTTCCTGATGCTTGCAACCACCCTAGCTGACAACAACTCTCACCATGGATACACAATATTCAAGCCGTCTTCAGGATACTACATCGAAAATCTAGGAAAAACGCAAGTTTTACGGAGGAGTCTGAGAATAGAAATTCCTTTCCCATATAACGACATTTTAGCTGATGAGAGCAACGTCTTCAAGCAAATAGAGAAAATATGCCAAGACACGAAAGCATTGGTACAGACAACCCACTGCAACGCATTAGTGCAGCACCTTAAAACTAAGAAAAATGAGATCTTCCGAAATATTGAACAAGTCAAAGGTGAAGACATTGAACAAACCAAACCGTCAAGAGCCAAAAGAGGGCTTTTTGGGAAAATGCTTACGGCTGTATTCGGCGTAAACGATGAAGTTTATGAAAACATAAACAAGTTGGACAAAAACCAAAGAATGCTACTGCATTTAACTAATCAGCAGCACTTACAGCTCTCTACAAGCATGCAACAGATGCATACAGCAACTAGCAAAAAATTCCGACAGTTTGGTAAAAAGGTCAACGAACTGATAGACTCAATGAATGGAATGAAGGCCTGGTATAGAAAAATTGATGAGAACAAGATAAGCATTCAAGTAGTTTCAACTTATCTGACAGCCTCCGACTATTTCGATGAGATCGAACTCAAATACGGAAATCTAATTAAAGCAATGTATGATCATATTAGCATCACTGGCATTCTTTCTCCAAACACCATATCAGAAACAATCGATCGGGTTTCCGAAAAACTAGGGCCACTGTTTTCAATACCAGAGACTCCACAAAATAGAATTGTTGTTGAAAAAACAAAGCAAGCACTACTAGTCTATGGATATTTTTATATCATAGAACATAGCATCTACAATTTAATTCATGTAAGCGCGATTCCAATAAAAGTCGGACCACATGAGTTTATATCACCACTGATTGGAACACCGACTTTAGCAATAAACTTTAATCAACAGCAATATTTTGAGTTGGACGATGATCAATTTCGCAGCTGCTCAATTGTGAGAGACACTTACATTTGTGCACCTAGCTACATTATTAATATGAATACTAGACCCAACTGCGTAATAGACGAGATTTATGGCACAATAGAACCTCTTGTCACATGACCGCTGTAAAAAACTTTCAATTACTATGGAAACAGCTAATGATGCCCAATACTTGGTTTTTTGCAACGGATGATCCTAAAACAGCATCCATAACATGCAACGGAGAACGTGAAGAGGTACTATTGACCAATGTTGGAGTCATGCAAATTAAAGGTAATTGCCTAGTCCAAACGGAACACCATATTCTACGAACAACATTCAATCAGCAAAGGAGAGTCATCAATGCTTATACAAAAAACATCTCGATACCCAAGCTGGAAGCAATAAGCTACCAAAAAACGCACTTTTCAAAAATTTCCAAAATATCTGAACAGATGTTTGAACTTCCACCATCTCAACAACTAAACGACGATGTACCTCATTTTCAACCGCTGGTCATCCACGCATTAGCTTGGTCCTCGATTATCGTTGCCATTATCATCGCACTTGCTATTTTCTTTGCTATAAGAAAATATAGATCAACATCTAGCAGTTCGAACAAGGACTCCAGTGAAGAAGCAACACTTAGCGAAAGATTCCATCAAATATTTGCCAACCGTCAAGCAACTCCAAGCAGGTTCTATGTGACAACAGATGGACAACCCACAAACTAGTTCAACGTCTCCAGCCGTCCCCTGGCGCCAACCTGTTCATGACCGAACATTGCACAAGATGTTCATTGAACCTAAACATCATGGTTCAATGTACATCAATTTAATTAAGTCCACAACATACATTGGACTTAGCCAATTGAACGTAATGCGCATTCCTAATTTTTGCATTGGTAATGACAAACCAATTTTTCATGAACGTGCCTACCAAGTTCAATATATGTATGTTGCAAATTTACGAATATTTGCTTACTTGTAAGATTCCATTTAAATTGAAATTGTTACGATTAACTGACCTAGTTTTTATGATTGTAAATAGTATATAAGTAGCATAACACTGAAATAAAATGCATTCATTTCCCAGTCGGAACCTGTGTATTATTCCCACTTACAGCTCCTCTATCACCAGTCTTTTGTGCCTACAACCATTGGTACACGAAGACTTCCTAAAAGTGCAAGATCGTCGTCTGGAGTGGACGGCCTTTAAACACTATCCCCTCATTGCATCGACTTGAGAATAGGTCCTGTAACTTAAAAGTTACAGTTTCTGTACTATGTGGGTTATTTTCAATTTCATTAGATATTTGATTTAAATCGTGTTCATACTGTTGAAGGTCTATTTTATGGTATATGCGTTTAGTTCCTTGAATTAACTTTACTGGGTCCTTTTTTATTAGAATGATACCTGATTCTGATTCCACATTTTCTATGGTAATTTCTGCTTTGACTGTTGTTGGAATGAATACTGCTAATAATATTACTATCAAGAATGTTTTGAGTGTAAGGATCTGAAAGAGAAGTGTATAGTTTATTTTCTAGGGAAGTAGTTTTCCTTTCATTATTTCTATTATTATTTTCTGTCTAAGATAGGGTATGTTTTTTTGTGAGAAACTTAAATTTTTGTTTTTTGAAAGGTATTCTGCAATGGTGCATAAAAATATTCCGCAATCATTATTATTATCTTGCTGGGGTGTATCTCTAACGTTTTCTACAATGAATGATTCGTTTAGGGGTTGTTTTAATTTGTCACACGATTCGTTTTCCAAATATTCTCTAAGCTTTTCTAGTATTGTATTATTTGTGTTACCTAATGAGTCATAGTATTTAATTGTTTTATTTCTGAAGTTAATTGCTGCTAATGTCCAATGGTTATTGTTTAAGTGTATCGGAATTAGGAGAATGTCGAATGAAAATATATTAATTTTACGTGTCCATCGTTTTACTGCACTGAATTCTGATGTGGAAAGGGTTTGCATAAAAAATGTACTCATGCAATGCACTTGAGGTAAATTTCTCGATTCTTTACTGCGTTCAGCTATTAAGTTGAGATAGAAATTTATTATATGGTCGTTTATCCATCTGTCGTTTTCTAACGTTTTCATGTCACTTCTGTATATGGTTAAATTAAATTTTGATGTTAAAATTTCATTAGGGGGTCCGTTGTGTAATGCGTTTTCTATTATTAACATTTGTTCATGTGAAAGTACGGTTTCTTCTGTTTGCAACGGTTGAATTACATTTTCCGTTTTATTTGTAAATCTCTTTATTCGTTTAATTCTTCTTGGATGTATTTTAGCTGGATACTTATTATTTTTAGTTTTCTGGTATACATTTCCTAAATTGTCTTTCGTTATTTCGATTTTTCTAAACTTGGGTTTTTATTTATGTCTCTCATTTTCGTAATTTTTAATATATATTTTATCGTCATTAATTTTTGGTTGTTTTTCTCTATTTTTGTTTTGATATTCAATCCATTTTAGCTTTTTATTCGTTAGTAACTTGTTTAATTTGCTTTTGTCGATTTTTCCGTATTGAACATCAATTGGTTTTTCTAAACTTGAGGTGTGTATTGTTTGATTATAATATTCTGTCGCTTTTATGACTTGTTCTACGATGCTTAGTTCTGGTTCTGTTAAGGATAATACTCTTATCTGTTCGAGAAGTGTACTATGACATCTGCTCATGTCTGAATTTCTGGTGTGGGATTTCGGGGATGTAAAATGAAATTCGATGTTTTCTTTTCTAAAATAGTCTCTGACATTAACTGTATTAAATTCATTATCTGCAACGTAAGTTTTGGGTTTCCTAATATAGCATTTCTTTCTCGAATAAGTTGTATGAAGGTAATTGCATTTTTATCTGTTGTTTCTTTCGCGTATGAATGTTTAGAGAACTTGTAGGGTATTCCTAGTCCCGAACCCAAAAATATCCCATACACAACAATTTCCCTCACAAGCTTTTATAAGCTTTATTACATAACCTAACAAACCAACCAAATCGATCCCAATACATACACCAAATGAGTCTTTGATAATTTCCCTTTTACTCAAACTACCCATGGTAAACGGTTCATTCAGAGCATTGATCCAAATAATCAAATTGGGTCAAAGCAACGTAAACAATACTGGATGCGACGAATTCCGTGGGAACGGAATTGAACCATGATCGATTGGTTTAGATAACTTAACATAGAACTAGAGTAGGGATTTTTATTCAATAAGCAATTTTTATTGTATTAGCATAAGCAAAATTCGTAAATAAAAGAACGAGTTGGGTTTATGCTCAGCCTCAGTTTTATTCTACAACGTAGAACTATAAGTTGTTTTTAATTAAGCGACATTGCCTACCAGCGGCAAAGTTCACAGTTTTGAGTAAAGGAGCAGAAACTGCCTTTCACTAATTGGCAGATAACGAATTGCCTCTCATCTTGGCAAATTCAATATTTTAGAAATACCGGCTGCCTGTCTACTCGGACTGCGCCAAATATGCGGCATTCTAACAGATGCCTGTAGGTGTTACAGAAATCAGTCCCGACCTTCTATTGTACTAATTCCCGCTTTAAATAAAGGAAGACCATCACTCTGGAAGAGTACATCCGAAGACGAGATCACGAAGGCAATTCATCCAATGACCAAACAATTCATCATCAACATACATTACATGGCAATCCTGCGACCCACGATTCTACGACCAACGACCTCGATCTAGAAGAAGGCGAAATCACAGAGATACAGTCAGACGAAGAGTTCCATGTTAAGTTCGAGAGATGCCTGATCCTCAGTGGAAAAATTAGAAGAGAACATCAACAAGAGGAGTACGTGCCGATGCCAATAAAGCAAGCGCCTAAAGATGATCCGACACCGTTACCTGGACCACGAAGACGAAACATTCGTGAATTTATAAAGAGGCCAGCCGAAGACCAGCCTAAGATAGAAAAATTAAAGCGACGACGAAGAGGAGGAAAAGCATTTAACCAACGAAGAGAAAAAGCAATATTACATCGTCTACTTCACATATCGACAGGAGAAAATAGAATTAACTTCTCAAATAAGTTAAATAGTTTAAAAAAAAAACGTTATAATCAAGTATAAATAGTAAATAAAATATATAAATTAAAAACAAAATGGGCAATAATTGTAGCACAAACTCTAATGTACTTATAGAATACAAACAAACCATAAGTACCACAGTCATATTTTCTATCATCTTAATATTTTTATATCTTTACAATAGCAAGCAAAAGAAATATGCTAGGAAGATAGTTGATAGAAACATTTTAGCAAACAGGATTAATGTTTAATCAAATACATAGACAATTCACAGATGCCTGCAAACAAAATAAAATTGCTTTGAAAAAAACTAAAACCTACACGGTCAAAACGCTAAAAGAAAAATTAGAATCAGTAATAGAAATTGAAAATGAATGTATTAATCTTTTCAGCCAAATAGAAGAAGGCACCGAACTTGATCTCAAGTCATTGATATCCAAGACTTGCAAGGCACTAACTTCAGCATTAATTGAACGATTAAACGCGGAAAATATCACAGTAAAAATAAAAGAAGAAATAACTTATACTGCAATGGCAGAGTTTAATATTGACACTGCCATCAAAGCAATACCGAACTTCGACGGTAAATTTTCTGAGCTAGAGACTTTTCTAATAGTAGTTAAACTCATCGGTAAAAGACTTTCACCAGAAGGAAAAACAGAATTACTAAATTTTGTCGTACATGTGAAACTTAGTCCAAATGTTAGAACGTCACTGAATACCTCAGACATTACAGAATTAGAAAATTTTGAAATAGAACTGAGACAAAAATACAAAAACCCGAAAACTATTCCGCAGGTGCATACACAATTGTCTACAATCACACAAAAACGACTACCTATTTCTGTCTACAAAGACAAAATATTGAATTTAGTCAATGAGCTAAATCAGCTTCAAATATCTGAACTAGGTCCAAACCCAATCCAGGCTGCAAAAAAAGCCATACAAAGCGTAAATGATACATACGCATTAACAGTGTTCAAAAATGGTCTGAACGACCAAATAAGGGAAACAATATTCGCTGCAAGACCTAAGAATCTAGGTGAAGCAATTTCACTTGCCACAGAAGTTGAGAGTACCGCAACGCAGCAGAATAGTGTTTTACATATAAACAGATATGATAGGTATCCAAACAATAGAAATACAAATCATATAAGCAGAAATGATTATAATCCCCAGAATATCAGATATAGGCCGCGTGATCACTTTCAAAATAATCAATATGTCAATAATCGAAATTTCGACGGTAATAGACACGCGAATAACCAAAATTTCAACAATAGAAATTTTACCCGCGCTAGAAATTTCCAAACGAATAGAAATTTCAACAACTCTAGAAATGGAAATAATCGCAGTAATAGAAATTATTCAAACAATATTAACACTAGAAGAATTCGCGTAATATCGGACCAGGGAAACTCGACAGCTTCCCGAGAGGAATTAGGCAACCTCCCGGAAGAATAAAGGTAAACAAAGCCAAAAACAATGTAAAAACCAAAACTAACAAAATATATAGGATAACGGGTATTAGCACTAATTACATTAACATTTATAATAAAAATGAGAATAGACACCTGAAGCTACTAATAGATACAGGTGCAGACATATCAATATTAAAAACTAATAGTTTAATTCGCAAAAGTATCGATATTCAGCCCGAAAATAAATGTAAACTCACGGGCATAACAGAAGAGACCACAATGTCTCTGGGAACAACCCTACAACAATTCATCATCGAGAATGAGATGATAACAAATACTTTTCACATAGTAGATGAGGACTTTCCAATAGAAACTGAGTGTATATTAGGTAGAGATATATTCAGTAAATAAATGTGCAAAATTGATTTCGAGTCCTATACAACTAGACTCAGAAATACTAAACTCAATTATACCCCAACCAATGACGAAAGTATCAGCAAGAAACTTATGGCGATAACAAGAAGCAAGGCGATAAAACAACAATGTAATAAAACAAGCACAAAAATCGATAACGAAAGCGACAAAAGAAAACGGGAGATTGATCACCTCTATGCGTTCGATTGTACTTCGCTATCCGATATAACAGGGGCATTAAAACTAAAATTTAATATGTTGCGCAACGATGAAGAAAGTATAATAATCTCAAAGGAGGAAGATTATTTAATGGTCCACTTTAGCGATAAAGCTCACGAGAAATACGTTTCCGCCAGCGACAAGCAAAGTGTGAAATCTCGCAATAACTGTAACGATAATTCAAACACGAAACTAGTTTCTGTAGTGAAGAAGTTACTGAATTATGCGCAGAATTATAATATAAACGAGCTAGCTCTATCTATGGAAGATATAATATTTAGGTACGTACCCAAAGAAGAATTCAAGAAATTATTTAATACGTTGCAACGAAAAATGGATATCCAGTTAAAAATCATGATATATAAACCCCCGAAGAGAATTAATGACATCGCTAAACAAAATGAACTTATAAAAGAATTCCACGAATCGCCACACGGAGGACATACAAGAATACGCAAAACGCTTCTTAAATTAAAACAAAGATACTGTTGGAAGAACATGAATAGCATGATCAAACATTATATCAACAATTGCAATAAATGCAAATTCAATAAAATAACTAAGCACACAAAAGAAAGAATGATTAAAACCGATACACCCTCTACTAGTTTTGAAATAGTAAGTGCTGACATCGTAGGCCCATTGAGACTTTCAAACAATTATCGATATATATTAACGTTACAATGCGAATTAACAAAATATATTAAGGCTATACCCATAGAAAGTAAGGAAGCTAAGACAGTAGCAAAGGCCTTAGTAAACAATTTTATACTACAATACGGTCATTTCAAAATTTTAAAAACCGATTTAGGGACAGAATTTACAAATAATCTACTAAAAAACATTTGCGAACTGTTACAAATTAAACAAATCTTTTCAACTCCTTATCACCATGAGACGTTAGGTGTAGTAGAAAGAAACCATCGTGTCCTCAATGAATACCTGTTAGCATTCGTTGATGACAATAACTGGGATGAATGGATACCATACTATACATTCTCATATAATACAACCCCACACGTAGACACTAACTACACACCATACGAACTAGTTTTCGGAAAACTTTCATATTTACCAAATGACACTCTAGACAACACAGATAAAATCTATGATATTGAGAATTACGCGAATGAGTTGAAGCTAAGATTAAAAGTATCTGCAGCAAAAGCCAGAGAACTAATAGAAAAAACAAAATTAGCTAGGAGCAATAAAACATCATATACAAAACCTCTTCAATTAAACATTGGTGATCTAGTACTTATAACAGTAGAAAACAGGAAGAAAAACCAGAAACCGTATAAAGGCCCATATAAAGTAATAAACACGAATAACGTCAATACACTATTAGAGAAAGAGAACAAAAATAAATGGATACACAATAACAGACTTAAATTATACAAAAATCTTGTACAATCAAAGTAAATGCATTTAAACTATTGTATTTAATTAAGCTCTAATATAAAAACTATTGTTATTACAAAAATATATATATATGTATATCTATACGCTACATTAAGTATAGTTTAAGCCAAGTTACCTCAACCAATCAGTCGTATTTGCTAACAAATACTTTCTTAAAGAAATGGGGTGTAGGGTATTCCTAGTCCCGAACCCAAAAATATCCCATACACAACAATTTACCTCACAAGCTTTTATAAGCTTTATTACATAACCTAACAAACCAACCAAATCGATCCCAATACATACACCAAATGAGTCTTTGATAATTTCCCTTTTACTCAAACTACCCATGGTAAACGGTTCATTCAGAGCATTGATCCAAATAATCAAATTGGGTCAAAGCAACGTAAACAATACTGGATGCGACGAATTCCGTGGGAACGGAATTGAACCATGATCGATTGGTTTAGATAACTTAACATAGAACTAGAGTAGGGATTTTTATTCAATAAGCAATTTTTATTGTATTAGCATAAGCAAAATTCGTAAATAAAAGAACGAGTTGGGTTTATGCTCAGCCTCAGTTTTATTCTACAACGTAGAACTATAAGTTGTTTTTAATTAAGCGACATTGCCTACCAGCGGCAAAGTTCACAGTTTTGAGTAAAGGAGCAGAAACTGCCTTTCACTAATTGGCAGATAACGAATTGCCTCTCATCTTGGCAAATTCAATACTTTAGAAATACCGGCTGCCTGTCTACTCGGACTGCGCCAAATATGCGGCATTCTAACAGATACCTGTAGGTGTTACAGAAATCAGTCCCGACCTTCTATTGTACTAATTCCCGTCTTTAAATAAAGGAAGACCATCACTCTGGAAGAGTACATCCGAAGACGAGATCACGAAGGCAATTCATCCAATGACCAAACAATTCATCATCAACATACATTACAAACTTATCGATTGCTGTGAAAAATTGTCGTTTACTGATGAAAAATATATCTATATGCACTATCTCGTTAATATCTGATGGGGTTTGAGTTATTTTAAACTCGGGTTTTAAGGGTTTACGGTCGTATTTTGTTAAATTGCAAATTTCACAGTTGTTAATAAATTTTGTTATTAATTTGAGAATACCGTTGAAATAGTATTTGCATTTTATTTACAAGTAATTTTCCATTATTCCTCTGTGATTACTTTGTTCGTGGATTTTTCGGATTATTTCGAAACATTGTTCTTCATCTAGAATGTCGGTTACGTGGTGTGTACAATTCATGAATTTTAGGTTCTTGTTGTTAGAGTATAATTTTACTATGGTTAACTGTACTTTATTCCAAAGATTATCGTTAAGTTCGCAATATATTTCTATTTGACCTTTTTCTGGAATATAACCTCTAAGTATGTTAATTAACTTATTTTCGTTATTTATTTCGGACTCTTCGATAAATATTTTCCTTTGCTTGTTAATAGTTTTAATTTCCTTTTGTTTTACTTTACAGATTATTATTTGAGTGTTGTAGATGTTTACTATAACTTCTTTGATGGGGATTATATCATTTTGATCCTCGTATCCTGAGTGAATGGTGGCGTTTTCGGTATCTGATACGTATATTGCGTCTGCATTGTTTTCCACACTGTTTCCGGTTAAAACGTTAATTTCACAATTGTCAGCATTTATTCGGCTCAAGAAATCTGCGACTTTGTTATCCTTTCCCTGTACGTATTGAATGTTAAAATTATATTCGTTTAGTTTTATTTTCCAACGTTGTAGCTTTGAATTTGGCTCTTTTAGGTTACTTAACCAAACAAGGGGTCTGTGATCCGTTTTAGTGTCGAATTTGACACCATATAAATAGGGACGAAATTATTGAGTTGCCCAGACAATAGATAATAGTTCATTTTCTATTGTCGAATAATTACGTTCATGGTCGTTTAGAGTTCTGCTGGCAAAAGAGATGGGATGTCCATTTTGCGAAAGGACTGCACCAATGGCTTTGTTTGAAGCGTCGGTAGTAAGGACAAACTTTTGTTTGAAATCTGGGTATCTGAGAATAGGGTAGTTGGTTAGTAGATCTTTCAATTTTTCGAAAGATGCGAAGTATTTGGGATCTTCTGGGTTTATTTTGTTTGACTTTTTCAAAGCATCTGTAAGTGGTGATGCAATTTTTGCATAATTGTTTATAAACTTTCGGTAGTATCCTGTAATACCGAGGAATGATTTTATTTCAGTTGTTGTTTTAGGGACTTTCAGACTTTTAATTACTTCGACTTTTCCAGGATTAGGTTTTATTCCGTCGACTGTCAATGTATGACCTAGATATTCTGTATGTTTTGCGAAGAAATTACACTTATCTTGTTGTACTTTAAGTTTATATCGTCGTAGAGTGTCGAATATTTTTCTGGTATTTATCTCCATTTCTTGGAGTGATGTGGCAAATATTAGGATATCGTCTAAGTGTACTACGCATATTTTGTTTATATACTCACGAAGGACTTCGTTAATCATTCGCTGGAATGTAGCAGGGGCGTTCTTTAATCCGAAAGGCATACGATTAAAATCGTAATGTCCTTGGGGTGTAGAAAAAGTTGTTTTGTATCGGTCCTTTTCGTTGATCTCGATCTGGTGAAAGCCTTTTGCTAGATCTAAAGACGTGAAATATTGTGCTCTCCCAAGTTTGTCGAAGATTGAATCGATATTGGGGATTGGAAATTTATCGTCTACTGTCTCTTCGTTCAGCTTACGATAGTCAATCACGATTCTCCACTTCTGTTTCCCTGAATTGTCCAATTTCTTTGGTACGACCCATATGGGAGCATTATATGGAGAGTGTGACGGTTTGATTATTCCTTGTCTCAACATGTCGTTGATTTGGGTTTCGACTTCCTTTTCATGTACAGATTGAAATCGGTAAATTTTAGAATAAAGGGGTTTATTACTTTTCGTAATAATTTGGTGTTTTGTTTGGGTTGTGCAGGAGAGGTTTTCTCCTTCTACATAGAAAAGGTCCGCATATTCGCTGAGTATTCTTTGTAGAAAAGTTCTTTCTTCATTGTTCAGCCCATTAAACAATTTTCCTCTATTTTTATCCGTTTCAAGTGTGTTTTGAAAATTAATTTCGTCGGGTATCGCGTAATTGAAGTTTATGATTTGGTTATTAATTTCCATGTTTCCTCCGTGTTTGAGTTTCGCGTTTAGGGGATATAAGACATTTTGTTAACTTCCCAGTATATGGGAAGTTCTTGTAATCGACTCGAAAATCGAAATTGAAATTTTCAACATATCTTTACGTTTTGAGGTCTTACGAGTATATTTTAAGTGTTTTTAGAAAGAAGTATGTATGTGTGTGTGTATGTGTGTGTGTATGTACGTACGCACGTCCGTACGTACGTGTGTGCGTTCGTGGACAGTTTTTTCAAAGAGCGTAACTCACGTAAACAAAGTCTTATCGACTTCGTTAAGGTGTCAATCGAAGCGTCTTTGCAATTTTAAGAGCTAATTAGTTTTTGGGAAACTTCGGTCGTAATAGCACTCGTATGAACCCTCTTTACATGGTAACTTTGAATGATTTTTTTATTTTTAATTTAGTTTTTACAAATCATGGAAGAAAATTTTGCCGGTTTCTCTCAAAAAACTGATAAGAATGTATAAATTTTATAAACTGGATCACTGTGCTGTGCAAATCAAGTTAAAATATATTTTCTATGAAAAAAACCATAATTTTTCGTATTTTCTTCTATTAAATTAAAAAAACGTCTAAAACGAATTTTTATAATGTTAAAAACTTCACAAAGATGTTAATACACGTCAACTGACACCTTAATGATGCAAATATTATATTTGGTTCGTGAGATATAGTGAATGATAAAAATGTCTTTGAAAATCATGATGACTTTTAATGATTTTTTATTTTTTATTTATTAACTTCCCAGTATATGGGAAGTTCTTGTTTTTTTACGTAATCATGAGAAAAAATTTTGATGATGTTTTTGCGAACATTGTTTGGAGTAAATAAATTTTATAAACATTGATTACTAAGACTTGACAATCAGGTTAAAAATTTATTGTTTTTGAAAAAAAACCTAATATTTTGCACTTTTTTTTCAAAAAATTGAAAACCGCTTAAAGAATTTTTTTAAAAATTTGATAGAATCACACAAACACTATTACGCGTCGATTGACACTTTGATAAAAAAAATCGTAAGTTTGGTTCGCGAGATATAGCGCATGACAGAAATGACCTTCAAACGGGCAAAACAGCAAACCCCCCCGACCGAAGTTTTCCAAAAACTAATCAGCTCTTAGGATTGCAAAGACGCTTCGATTGACACCTTAACAAAGTCAATAGGACTTCGTTTACGTGAGTTATGCTCGTAGAAAAAAGTGTCCACGAACGTACGTACGTACGTTTGTTTGTCGAATTTTTAAAAAAATCGTTGCAGCCGTTTTTTAATTTAAGAAAAAAAAGTGCAAAAAATTAGGGTTTTTTCATAAACAATAAATTTTTAACCTGATTTGCGAAATATAGTAATCAATGTTTATAAAATTTATATACTCCAAAGTATGTTTGTAAAATCATCATCAAATTTTTTTCTCTTGATTACGTAAAAAATTAAATAAAAAATAAAAAATAATTAAAAGTCATTATGATTTTCAAGATCATTTTTATCATCCACTATATCTCACGAACCAGATATAATATTTGCATCATTGTGGTGTCAGTTGAAATTTTAATATTTTAAAAATTCGTTTCAGCCGTTTTGTTTTCAATTTAATAGAAGAAAATGCGAAAAATTATGTTTTTTTTCATACAAAATATTTTTTTAACTTGATTTGCACAGCACAGTGATACCAGTTTATAAAATTTATACATTCTTATCAGTTTTTGAAGAGAAACCAGCAAAATTTTCTTCCATGATTATGAAAAAAACTAAATAAAAAATAAAAAATCATTCAAAGTTACCATGTAAAGAGGGTTCATACGAATGATATTACTTTATATTTTTTATTCTAAAAAAATTGTTGTAAAGTTAATCAAAGTTTTAAAATATTTGCATAATTTGAGCAGATTTTTAATAGTTTTTACAGTCTTTTAATTAAAAAAAATGGGTAAATTTTGAAAACCATCAAAATTTCAATCGAATTTGCATTTGCGGTAATCAACGCTTTGAATGGTAAAATGTTTTATAGTCACTACTTTTCAAGATCAACCGCTTTAAAAAGCTTTCATCGAATGAAAAATTGTAGTTTTTAGTAGATTCATTCTTTAGTAATCGTAAGATTTCAATAATCATCATCATTTGTAATATATTTTACTTTTTACAAGCAATTGAACCTATTTTTGACTGCATATACAAAATTGTTCAAGACCAAAAAGCCCCCCACCGATTGATCCGCGTGAATATTCAATCTGTCCTCATCGACCAAAAACCTTGCTTAATCAATGGACCCTCCCGTAGACGATATGATTCATATTAACTCATTCCTGTTACTGCTATGAATATTTCTCATTGTTATTACTTATAGTATTATTATTTTCAAAATTATTATTGTGTTTAATGTTGTTGATGTTTATGTAGATATTACTGGGAAGTTGACCGTGTGGACCTCAAGGGTCGCACCTCGCGGCTTGTTCAATTACTGCTTTGAAAGCTTTATTTTGGAAATTCATGACGTTCCATAATATTTTGTGGGAATCGGGTAATTTAAACTCATCTGGCATGTTTGATTTAACTTTTTCAGTTACGTGTTAAGTACCACCTAAGCCGTGTACTAATATGGATTTAGTTAAATTAAATCTTTGATTTTTGCAATGAATTTTACTGTCTATGCTAGATATAGAAGCGCCAGTATCGATAAGGGTAAGGACTATTTCATTGTCTATTGTAAGGTTTACTATTGGTAGATTGTTTCCGAGGCAATTTGATGAAAATTTACGTCCATCGGTTCGAAGTTACGGTTATCCATATTTCTAGGATTTTGTCTAAATCTATCAGAATTATCTAGCTGCATGGGTTCAGGTAAATTTGCATTGTTACGATTAAAATTCGGACGAGTGTAAGTGTTAGGACGATTAAAATTGTCATTAGGACGATTATAATTATTTGGACGATTATAATTATTGGGACGATTAAAGTTATTAGGACGAATTTGAAATCGGTTGTTATCAAAAGTTCGTTTTTGGTTTTGTCGGAAGTTATTTTGTTGGTACCGATAATTTTGTTTTTGAAAATTTGAATTTTGATTTTGTCTAGAATTATGTTGAAGATTGAATACATTGGGATCCGTGTTTTGCTGAATTTCTCTTAGAATTTTGTGTGCTTGATTGAAGGTTTCACAATTTCTTGTTTCTAAGAGGTAGGATTTATACTCGGGTAAAATTGACTTAAATTTATTAAGAATCAGACTTTCGTTTCTAATCGGATTAAATTCGTTATGCAAGAGTTTATGGGGATCTTGCAGATACTTAGTATTTAATTTATTTAACATTTTATTCAACATGTAATAACTATCGTCTACACTTTTACAACTTACTTTGTGTACTTGGTTCACTAATGTGCTGTATGTTTCGTTTACTCCGAATGTTGCTATGAGGATGTTTTTCACTATTGGCCACGTTGGATCTGGAACTTTTTGTACGGTGTTTCTTGCTTCACCTTGGAGTTTGTGCAGGACGATTCGAAATAAGTAGAACTGTTCGTTTCCGGGTTGCGCTAAACTTAGTTGCGCTAAACTTAAGATGGTGTCGGTTTCTTCCAGCCATGTTGTTAAAGCGTACTCTCGGTTGTTTCCTGTGTATACTGGTAATCGCCTTGTTTCCTTTAACAGTTCTTCAAAGGAAAGTATGAGGGGTAATGCGACGTTAGCTTCGTTGTCTTCGTGATTTGCCATTTTGATGAACTTGGGTTCCTTAGTTCGTTGATGGGACTAGTTCCGTGTCCGGTTGTTGATAATTTTGCACTTTTGTTTTGATGTTAATTATTATTGAGTTTTATTATAAAGTTCCCGTCTCAAATTTAGATTTTCTCTAAAATGAGGAATCAGAACTTTATTGGTTTATTAGATTTTCTGGATACGATTGTATTAAGTTTTGTTTTTTTGTTGCTTCCTTTATTATCAATCTAAGTTTTCCTTAGTTGACTTTTGGGAACTTTTACAAAACTTTGTTTAATAATTTCAAATAGATTTTTCTCTAGATGAAAATTTTTTTTTAAATTAGTTTTATCACTAATTGGTTTGTTAGCCAACTCGAATTTTCTTCGGTTGGAGGACGAATACTTTTAATATTCTGTCCTGGCGGCAATGCATAGCCGTTTTTCTTATTTAGGTTCTGCTAAAGAGGCTCCCCCCTTCTTAGACGGACGACTGCGCCAGTTATATTTTCAGTTCTCACAGAATCCAAAACGAATTTTTTTTCTGATTCCTATTCACGGAATCAATTAAAACACTTTATCTTTTTTAAAGAAACTTTTTATTCAATAATATGATTTTTACTTATACTTAAGCTGTAACGCGACTGTGCGTCGAAAAGACCAAACCGAACTTTAATATCGAACTTAATTGACTGAACACTATTCGATGCTGTCATCGGTCTTTTATGCTAAATTCTTATCTAGAGTTTCCCACGAGATTGCTGACTAAGCAATCCTCGCTGAACAAAGATCAATTAAGTTTTCTGCTGATCGTGCAGTTTGTGTAAACAAATTGGATTGAATCGGATGTTTATTAAATAGTGGAGATTGAATTTCGTGGGTTTAGTATAAACATTCAGATTGGATTTTTGGGTCTGAAGATAATTAATTCGGGCTTGAATGTAAACATTATGATACAATGTTGTTAATAGGATTTATATGAACTTGGTGGATATTTCTCTAGGTAAGGGTATATTTGGGATAGGTGTAATGTTTATAGGTGTGTCTAGGGTAGGTGTAACTCGCGCGTTGAGTGCGCGGTAGTCACCACACGGGCGCCAGTCACCGTCCTTTTTCGCGACGAGGTGTAGTCGAGTGGCCCATGGACTCGATGATGGTCGCACCGTGCCTAATTCGAGCATTGCGTTGAATTGTTTTCGCAATACGAAGACGCTCTGGTGCGAGACGACGCGGTTTGGCCGCCTGTGGTGGTCCTGGTGTAGTCTTGATAAAATGTCGCGTATTGTGGCGTATTTGCGGGGCTCTTCCGTCGGAACTCACGATGTCCGGGAATTCGGCGAGTTAGTGGTGAAACTGTGTGTCGCCTTCTATCACCTTGATACTGGACGTTTGCGTAGCAAGCACGCGACCATGAGAAGTCACGTTCGTGAGCTTGTCGATCAGTTTCGCTTCCTGTACGTCGACCAGCAAGCCATAATGCGCCAAAAAATCGACGCCGATGATGAAATTTGCGACATCGGCAACGACAAACCGCCACGAAAAGTCCCGTCTCAAACCGAGATTCAGCGTAAGCGCTGTGAATCCGTAAGTTGCGATCACGCTATTGTTCGCTGCACGTAATTAATATCCGGTCTTTGTGAGCTTTTCGCGGGTTTTAGATCGGGGGAACACACTGAGGTCAGCTCCGGTATCGATCAAAAACGTGGCTCCGAGATCGGGGTCGCTTCTCGCTTTCTCGACGAGTCTCTAGGATCACGCCCGCGACTCATGCTACGCCCTTTTCGACAATGAAGCTGTGGCGCTCGAAAGATGTTCCCCCCTTTTTGGATGTCGCTTAGAGCTTGTAACTCTTTTATTGTTAAAACGACGTAAAAGTGATGTCTTAACAAGTTTGCCATATTAAACTTTCTTGTGGGAGTCATGTTTTCGGAGATATGGGGGATGTCCCACTATTTTTTGTTCCCAAAACAGAAACTTGGATTTAAGCTCACAGTAAGACATACTACACATTGCGCCAAAAATCCGGCTGCCTTCTAAAATGCTCCGTAAGTTTCGCAACCGGGCGTTCGCCACCAAAAGTCGATTATTTGGCCTAAAAACGGCTTTTCACGCGACTTTCTCCCCTTTGGGATGGAATAACTCCCGTTAATGTGCAGTGATTGGAACAATCAATACCGCAAATGATTTGCGACAAAATTAGCTTAGAAAAGTATCCCAAAGTGTTTCGCGTTAAACGTGAAATTAAAAAAGTTGTGGCGCCCGAAAAATAATCCCCCCTTTTTGGGTACGGTTTTTGGATTGTATCTTTTTTATTATTGACACGACGCAAAAGTTATGTATGGACGACTTGCTAAAAATTATATTCTACGCAAGTTTGCCATACACAACTTTCTTTCGCAAGCCACCGTTTGGGAGATATGGGGGTGTCCCACTTTCTTTTGTTTTCAAGATGGAGCCCAAACGCCATCTTCGGGGATCCCAGGAAATTGAACTTAAGCTAATTATAGCATTCCACACGCATTGCAATAAAAAAATTTCTGCCTTTTGAGAATGCACGCTAAACTCCCAATAGACTGTACTATTCAACTTCAGAGAAACACAATGGGTATACCAGTTGCGGAAAAACATGACATCAGCGTAACAAATGTAAATACAAGTATAATACATGGGAATATTGCCATAAGGGCGGACAGATTCAAAGAGCTTGCTTTAGCAAGCGCATGCAAGATAAACGCACTCTCAAGAGGTTGGACAATGACAGCAACGACTATGAAGACGTCACGGACGATGAGCAAGCACCAAGCTCAACACATTACATCGGAGGCAGCGATCATCAAAAGGAATTCTACAAGTTGGATCGTGACGATAAACTGTATGTCAACAAAAAATTTGTATATGGAGATCTGGACGACGAACCGATGTTAGTTGATATACGCGTTAACAGTACGAATGCTAGAATGGAAATAGATACGGGCACCTACGCGACCGTTATCTCGGAAAAAATCTTGCGTGAATATTTCGATAATATTAAGGTTTGCGATACGTTATCAAATTTACGCGGATATGATGGTACTGTTATGAATCCGATCGGGGAATTGTCAGCTTTAAAAGTAAATTTTCACAGTAAAACACGTGTGCTTGGCTGTTTTGTATTGTCCGCCAGGGGCCCAGCGCTTTTGGGACGCAAATGGCTGGCAGCATTTGGATGCTGGCCTTTGAGTATTGTTGAAAATCTCGATAATAAAACCATGGTAAATAGCATTGACAATAAAAATGTACCAAATTACATTATAAATAAGTTCAACGAATTATTTAGTTATTCTCCGTGCTGCTATAGTAAGAGTACAACTAAAATTTATCTGAAATATGGCACCAAGCCTATCGCATTTAAAAGTCTTCACGTTGCCTTAAAGCCGCTTATACAAAAAGAAATCGATCTTTTAGTCTCACAGGGTAATTTGAAACCAGTCGAAGTTAGTGAATGGGCTACCAAGAAAGTGTCAGTTTTTAAAAATAATGGAAATATTCGCATATGCGGCGATTTTAAAATTACTATGAATCCACACATTATGATGAATAAATATCCGCTGCACACGATTGACAATATTTTCTCCGCTTTGCAAGGCGGTTTAACTTAAACTGAATTCACGCATACATGCAGTTCGAAATAGACGAAAGTTGCCGCGATCCGCTCACAATAATTACTCATAAGGGATCTTTCCGATATAAAAAATTACCTGAAGGTATCGCGCCGGCCCCAGCTGACGTACAAAAAAACATGGACGAATGTCTAGCTGGAATAAATGGAGCGATTACGTATATTGACAATATCTATGTAACTGATCTTACGAACAAAGAACACTTAAAAAAATTGAAAGCGGTGTGTGCGCGACTTCAAGATTGCGGACTTGATATGAATGAATATTGATAAGAGTAAATTTATGCAAAAGAAACTCGACGTACTCGGATACGTTATAGATAAAGATGGATTACATAAATCCAAAACAAAAATCGACGCAATGGTTAACGCGCCACAACCAGCAAATGCAAAAGAATTATCTTCTTTTCTTGGTTTAATAAATTTTTATGCGTGATTTTTGACAAACCGATCCAAAAATTTAAAACAACTATACGATTTGGCAAATCGAGAGGAATTGTGGAATGACAAATGCGAAAAAGCTTTTGAGTGGATTAAAAATGAATTAATTTCGACGCGTGTCTTAGAGCATTATGACTCGAACAAGAAAATCATATTGGCTTGCGATGCTTCACAATATGGATTGTCCGCAATTTCGTCACATAAATACGAAGCTTGATCAGAAAGGCCGATTGCGTATGCCTCTCACACGATACCAAAAAAAGAATTAAGTAGAAAAATACTCGATAAAGAAGCAATGGCCATAGTTTTCGGATTTAAACGCTTTCGAGACTTTATTTTCGGTAAAGAAATTATTTTACGCACGGACAACCAATCATTAAAACTTATTTTAGGGCCTCGAAAAGGAATCCCTCAAACAGCTGACAACAGATTTCAAAGATGGGCTTTATTTATCGGGATATCAATACAAAATTGAACACATAAGTTCAACTGCTAATGCAAATTGCGACGCTCTATCAAGGTTACCGGTAAAAACTGACGTTGATTTATCCGATCTAGATCTTGACTTTTCCAACGTGCATTTTTTTAGTTAAGGTGTCGCAAACTTGTGATGGTAAAATGTTGGCAGGTGAAAGTTCAAAAGATGCAATAATTTCTAAAGTAACAAGCCGCGAGGTGCGACCCTTCAGGTCCACACGGTCAACTTCCCAGTAATATCTAGATAAACATTAAAAATATTAAACACAATAATAATTTTGAAAATAATACTATTTTAAATAATAATAATGAGAGGTATTCATAGCAGTAACAGGAATGAGTTAATATTAATCATATCATCTACGGGAGTATCCATTGATTACGTAAGGCTTTTGGTGGATGCGGGTAGATTGATTTGATGAATCAATCGGTGGCGACCTTTTCTACGTTATTTGTTATTTTCACATCGATGCTTGAAGGACAAAAGGGCGCTAGCAAAAATGAATGCAGTGTTTGTTATTACTCTCATTGAAGAGATTTTGTCGCGTGATCACCATTTTGAATAGTTGCGTTCAAAATTGCCATGACTTCAGCATAATCACTGAATTTATATTTTTTCACGATTTTACATCAATGAGATTAATAATGACTTTATATTTTCTATTGGTCTTGAAAGGTTTTGAATATGCAGTCAAAAATAGGTTCAATTGCATGTAAAAAGTAAAATGTATTACAAATGATGATGGATAAAGTAATTGAAATCTTACGCTTACTAAAATTAAATCTACTTAAAGCTACAAATTTTTTATTTGATGAAAGCTTTGTAAAGCATATGATCTTGCAAAGTATTGACTAAAAAACATTTAACCATTCAAAGCGTTGATTACCACAAATGCAAATTTGATTGAAATTTTGTTGGTTTTCAAAATTTAAGCAGTTTTTTTAATTAAAAGACTGTAGGAACACTGCAAATATTGTTAAAGTTTGCTTGAATTTACAACAATCTCTTTAGAATAAAAGATATTAAGTAATACCATTCATATGAACCCTCTTTACATGGTAACTTTGAATGTTTTTTTATTTTTAATTTAGTTTTTTTTATAATCATGGAAAAAAGTTTTGTCAGTTTCTCTTCAAAAACTGATAATAATGTATAAATTTTATAATCATTTATTACTATGTTGTGCAAATCAGGTTAAAAAATATTTTTTATGAAAAAACCCTAATATTTCGTCTTTTCTTCTATTGAATTAAAAAAAGGCTGAAACTTTTTTAATATTGAAAACATCGCAAAAATGTTAATACACGTCTATTGACACCTCAATGATGCAAATATTACAGCTGGTTCGTGAGATATAGTGAATGATAAAAATGACCTTGAAAATCATGATGACTTTTAATGATTTTTTATTTTTAATTTAATTTTTTACGTAAAAGTTCAAAAAGTTGTGATGGTGTTTTTAGAAACATTGTTTGCGGTATATAAATTTTATAAACATCGATTACTATATTTTGCAAATCAGGTTAAAAATTTAGTGTTTAAGAAAAAAAAAATACCACTACCACTTTTTTCTCTTAAAGTAAAAAACCGCACCAACAATTTTTGTAAAAATTTGATAGATTCACAGAAATGTTAAAACGCGTCGATTTATCTATTAATGAAGCAAATCGTACGTTTGGTTCGCGAGATATAGTGCTTGACAGGTTTGACTTTCAAGGGGTGAAAACAGCAAACCCCCCCGACCGAAGTGTCCCAAAAACTAATCAACTCTTAAGATTGCAAAGACACTTTGATTGACACCTTAACAAAGTCGATCGGACTTTGTTTACGTGAGTTATGCTCGTAGAAAAAACTGTCCACGAACGTACAGACGTACGTACGTACGTACACACACACATGCATCTCCCTTTCTAAAAACACTTTATATATACTCTATAGACCTCAAGACGTAAAGAAATGTTGAAAGATTCAATTTCGATTTTCGAGGCGATTACCAGAACTTCCCATATACTGAGAAGTTAATAAAATACACTCAAACAGAATGGCCAAAAGTAAAGAATTTGCCGGATGAACTGAAGCCGTACCACAGAAAAAAATGTGAATTATCGGTGGACAAAAATTGCTAATTTTGGGGTTTGCGCGCCGTTATTCTCAAAAGCATGAGATCGGTAATCTTGCGCGAACTTCACGCATCACATCTTTGCATTGTAAAAATTAAAATGTTTGCTCGTTCTTATGTTTGTTGGCCTGAAATTGATCACAATATAGAAATTACAGTAAATAATTGTAGCACTTGCACAATTGAAAGAAAAAATCCACCAAAAATCCGCTAACTACGTGTCCTTGCCCAGATCGCACATGGAGCCGCATTCATTGTGACTTCCTAGGGCCGTTTCACGGCAATATGTATCTTGTAATTGTTTGTGCTCATTAGGAAGGGCCAGAAATAATTAACTTCAAAAATAACACTTAAGATTACAGAGTAATCGAGGACTTTGTTTTTACGATTCGGGTTACCGTTACATGTTGTAACAGATGGGGGACCGCAGTTTCGAAGCTCTAAATTTTTGAATTTTTCGAAACGAAAAGGCATCGATCACAGTTTTTCGCCACCCTACCATCCCGCCACGAATGGTGCATCCGAAAATTTCGTCGGAACTTTTGAAGATAAAGTAACGAAAATTGTAAAAGGGGGAGAGATAGTAGAGTCGGCTAAAAATAGGTTCTTGTTCGATTACAGAAGTATTGAGCATTGCACCACGGGTAAAAGTCCTTATCAACTCATATTCAAACGAGACATGCGCACGCGATTTGATATGTTAAGAAACAATGTCTTCGAAAAAGTATATAAACGTCAAAGAGCACAAATAATCGCAAAAGGTGGTAATCGCAAATTAGATTTAAGTGCATGTGGTGGGGTATATGTAAACGATTATAGCGTAAATCCAGTAAAACGACGTCAAGCCACAGTTGTCAAGCAGACATCGCCGTCTACCTTCGTGGTACGCGACGAGAACAATGTGATGAGTAAACGTCACAAAGATCAGATCATTAAAACTGCCATTAAAACGTAAAAGTACGTCGTTCTCCGCGGTTGAATGCAACATAAAAAAGGTGGAAGAGTTGTGGTGTATGCGTTCAAGTGAGTTTACGCTCCGGGCGGCTCGCGAGCGATCAGATCTCCAGCAGAGTTAGCAATTGTAATAGTAATTATCCATTTATAAATAAAGTATTCAAATCTGGAAATAACCAGTAAAGACAGTGTTTGCTTAATTAGTTTGGCGACATTACACTAGAAAAAACAGCCACGACATTACGCGCCAATTGGAGCTGGTCTGCAAGCAGCCACCCGACCTTTAGCTAGGTAAAGACTGAACCCAAATTAGTCGGTACGACAAAAGAGTTCCTTGCCTCGTCCCTGGGACTGAATGTCCATGAGGTCAACGAGACGAAAGTCTTATTGAGTTGATTTTTGTCGTGACATCGTTCACCTATAGCTACATTCCATAACAGACGCTTTTCCAAAAAACCGTTTTAGAAACGCAATCCTGAACTGATCGATTCAACTATAAAAGACGTGTTTGGTGAGTCAATGATTCTAGCCAGTATAAACTATCTGGGAAAATCATTGCCTAAACTTGAGAAATAACTGGTTGAGCCACAATATCCAACGCTTTTGGCAATTGTGACAAAAAACGGATTGAATAATCGTTTATACAGATATCATTAGGGCACGGATATAATATATATAAATTTTCAAATCATCTCACTCAAAGATTGCGATTACATTAAAAGATTCGAATATGTGAAGTACTCTCTACTGGAGAGAACCTTCATTGAAAGTATCTTTACAAAGATTACAAACCATCACGGCGAGCTATTCAATCTAGCTTTATACCAAGATATATCATGCTTCACTTCAAACGAATGTAAGGATATAAATATTCGCACTTTGCAAATATTAGCGTAATTTTGATACGGAATTGAACACAGTTTTATACTAATGCGTAGTAAGACATACACTTTCAGTAATTTTTGTAGGTCGTCCGATAGAGACAGGATGTACGCTACATGCTTAAAGTGTGTTACGAAGCCAGCTTAAATATGCTGAAAGTATATTAGTTCCGACAGCAAAACCATCCGAAGTTGCATTTCCAAACCATAACCAAAGTGTCTAAATCGAGCGCTGTAGGAGTGAAGAGTGTTTCGCAAGTAATAAGATATATACAATATATACTAGAGAACACAAACTATTTTAGTTCCGAGAGCTGGAGAACCCCAGAATACATCAGTGAATTTTGTATAGAGATCGGGTTTTGATTATGGCCAGACGGCTGTTTGCGAGTGTGTGTGGGATGAATCGTAAGCTGGCGATGATTGTCTGCGACCTGGTTTTAATACGGGGAAAGTGGTTTTGATACGGGGTTTCAAGAGAGAAGTGAAGAGCCCATCTGTTGTGTTTGAATAGAGAGGAATTCTGGCAATATCAAAAATCATTTGTTTGGAATGAAAGTGTTTGGGGGAAAATCACATGGCTACGTTCGTAGCGTAAAAGCAAGAGACTTGTTTGCAGGTGATCGCTTGCGATGCTTTAGTTAAGCTGCCTTGGTAGTGTCGTGCCTTCAGAACTGCATATTACGATAACGGGTGATGAATTTTGCTTGAGAGTCTTTAGTTAAGCTGCCGTGGCGATATCATGCATTCAGATTTGCATGTTACGACGCCGGGTGGTGAATTTCGCTTGAAATGTTTTGGACGAGCTTTAGCGGCAGCATCGTACCTGTGTACGGGGCTGGATATAGGTGCATGATAAAACGTGCTTTCAGACACGTGTCGAATGAAGAGACTGCGAACGTTCATTGTGGTTGAATGATACGATCGCGGTAAAATGCTTGAGAACTGTGTGTTTTTTGTTGGTAAGATGAATGAATGGAAAAGATAGATTGATAGGGAGTTTTGTCTGTAAAATACAATACCTGCTTAAAGATCAACGCTGTATACCTATGCTAATAATGATCAATAAAAGACCGGGATTCGTGAAAATAATTTCTTTTTTATTAATGAAAAATGTACATTCGGTTATTTCTATTTTCTAGAACTAACATAACAGTAAAGATCTGATTGACACGTTAAACTACCAAGTGCATCGAATTGTCGATTACTATTTCTACTTCTCCTTTAAGCATTTTCCCAGATGTAAAACGAGCACGTTTATAATATGCAGACGACATCGTAGAGGTTGACGAATTCGATCACCGAAAGCGATACCAAAAATGTAAGCATAGCATAGTAAAAAAGACGGTATGTGGGATTTGTATGAATTGTTAATTGATTTATCATATGGGCCGCAAACACACAATTTGAAAATAAGCGTAAATGCTCTGCTTTAACATCCGATAGTGAAGTTAAAGCACACATTTTCAGAGAACACAAAAAGCACTTGACGTAGTCCTTCAAGTTGGTGTACAAGAAACAACTTTTCACTTGTTTAAATACTTTTCCTTCGTCCAGATCTAGATTTTTGAATGTCTTTAGATGCTCGTATTCGTGCCTTAAGTTCAAAATATTGACTGAAAGTCCGAGTGTTACAGAAAATATTTTATATCAATCCAGGAATTGAGAAAGAAATGCAGGAAATCCAAGCCATTTTACAAACACGCGATCTCTCTTACGTTTCAAAATCCTCTCCACAAGATAAACATCAGGGTGTTTGACCTATGTCAATTCTGTCTCATAAAAACCTCCTTCGAGGATATTATATTGATAAATTCCAAGCAAGTATAACTACAATAAACGTATCGACTAAAATAAAAACTATTCAAAAATTCTATAGTTTATTCTTGCACAACTATTCAAAGACTCCCCTGCTTACAACTTTTTCAAGGTTTTTACTAAAAAAAATACAAGGGTTGAATACTGAAACCCGAACTTTATTGTTACAACCTTAATCGATGAATCCAAAATGTGTTTAATACTAATTACACAGTTACTTTTACTAACTAGCTTTGCTTACGCTATGTCTGCATATGCAACGTGCAACGTTCAATTGCCCTAGCCTCGATATTGTGCATTGATTTACACAATCATCACTTTCGGACTTGCGCGTGCAGGTAAGAATTCCGGTTTGGTCGTTAACTCTTCCACCGTTAAATGCGATTGTCCCCAATCGCTAAAAATAAGGGAGGTCATTAAATTTTGTTTGACAGAATGGTTCCTGAAGTTGAGGCGATGATGATCAAACAAGGATCAATGAAGTTTATTTTATTTCATCTGAATTGGGCTGAGTTTGAATGACAATTTTATTTTTATTTTTTGCTTTTATCTAGAGTTTTTGACAAACTATGCTAAAGATTAATAACGATATAAATGAGATTAAACCAAGTAGTAAATGTGTGGACATTTCTTTCATATTGTAGGAGCAGGATTTGTTTTGTATTGTTTATGTGAAATTCTTTCATCATTTCCAGGGAGAGTAGTTCGTGATACTCCTTCTATTCCGGAGAGAGTTGTAAGATTGGGGGGAGTATCTGAGTTGATGAAACATCTTCAGAGATCAAAGTTCTCCCATTTATGATAACAGTGGTGTTTTCGAACTTTACCAAAAACGTTCCGTTCAGGATGGAAGAGGAATTTCCTGTATTCAGGTTACCTAAAAATTGATTTAGCAGTATGTTACCGGTTGAGATTTCATCAATTGTCGGAATATGTTGGTTGTTTTGCCGGTTACATGTTACATAAAGACTTTTTAACAAATTGGGTATAAAAGTCGTATTACTTTTGTCTACTTAGTTCGCTAGTTTACATATTGAAAGTTGGTTTAGAGATTTACAATTATCTATAATGCCATATATCTCGTCTTTGTTTTTAAGTACATGATTAAAGGAAATTTCGTTAGCGATTTAATTTTTCTTTATTGATTTCATTAACAATTTTTGATACAATTTGGTTGTGGTCAAAGGAATATTCACAATATAAAGTAACGAGGATGTATTAGATATGATTTTAATTTCAGCAAAGTCTAGAGCTTCGTCAACTGTTGTGTAGGGTAACATTTCGGCATCTAGTATTTTTGTGGCAAATTTTATTTCTGATTTCGTTAGAATTAATGAATTTACAATGCCTTGTTTTGCCCAATGTACGGCGTGATTAATATTTTTTAGCTCTTCTTTTATTAGTTTCAATCTAAATTGCATTTCAAGAATGCTATCATTATTAATTTTACTACTTTCTCTATGGAGATGCTGGACGAGCTTTAGCGGCAGCATCGTACCTGTGTACGGGGCTGGATATAGGTGCATGATAAAACGTGCTTTCAGACACGTGTCGAATGAAGAGACTGCGAACGTTCATTGTGGTTGAATGATACGATCGCGGTAAAATGCTTGAGAACTGTGTGTTTTTTGTTGGTAAGATGAATGAATGGAAAAGATAGATTGATAGGGAGTTTTGTCTGTAAAATACAATACCTGCTTAAAGATCAACGCTGTATACCTATGCTAATAATGATCAATAAAAGACCGGGATTCGTGAAAATAATTTCTTTTTTATTAATGAAAAATGTACATTCGGTTATTTCTATTTTCTAGAACTAACATAACAGTAAAGATCTGATTGACACGTTAAACTACCAAGTGCATCGAATTGTCGATTACTATTTCTACTTCTCCTTTAAGCATTTTCCCAGATGTAAAACGAGCACGTTTATAATATGCAGACGACATCGTAGAGGTTGACGAATTCGATCACCGAAAGCGATATCAAAAATGTAAGCATAGCATAGTAAAAAAGACGGTATGTGGGTTTTGTATGAATTGTTAATTGATTTATCATATAGGCCGCAAACACACAATCTGAAAATAAGCGTAAATGCTCTGCTTTACCATCAGATAGTGAAGTTAAAGCACACATTTTCAGAGAACACAAAAAGCACTTGACGTATTCCTTCAAGTTGGTGTACAAGAAACAACTTTTCACTTGTTTAAATACTTTTCCTTCCTCCAGATCTAGATTTTTGAATGTCTTTAGATGCTCGTATTCGTGCCTTAAGTTCAAAATATTGACTGAAAGTCCGAGTGTTACAGAAAATATTTTATATCAATCCAGGAATTGAGAAAGAAATGCAGGAAATCCAAGCCATTTTACAAACACGCGATCTCTCTCACGTTTCAAAATCCTCTCCACAAGATAAACATCAGGGTGTTTGACCTATGTCAATTCTGTCTCATAAAAACCTCCTTCGAGGATATTATATTGATAAATTCCAAGCAAGTATAACTACAATAAACGTATCGACTAAAATAAAAACTATTCAAAAATTCTATAGTTTATTCTTGCACAACTATTCAAAGACTCCCCTGCTTACAACTTTTTCAAGGTTTTTACTAAAAAAAATACAAGGGTTGAATACTGAAACCCGAACTTTATTGTTACAACCTTAATCGATGAATCCAAAATGTGTTTAATACTAATTACACAGTTACTTTTACTAACTAGCTTTGCTTACGCTATGTCTGCATATGCAACGTGCAACGTTCAATTGCCCTAGCCTCGATATTGTGCATTGATTTACACAATCATCACTTTCGGACTTGCGCGTGCAGGTAAGAATTCCGGTTTGGTCGTTAACTCTTCCACCGTTAAATGCGATTGTCCCCAATCGCTAAAAATAAGGGAGGTCATTAAATTTTGTTTGACAGAATGGTTCCTGAAGTTGAGGCGATGATGATCAAACAAGGATCAATGAAGTTTATTTTATTTCATCTGAATTGGGCTGAGTTTGAATGACAATTTTATTTTTATTTTTTGCTTTTATCTAGAGTTTTTGACAAACTATGCTAAAGATTAATAACGATATAAATGAGATTAAACCAAGTAGTAAATGTGTGGACATTTCTTTCATATTGTAGGAGCAGGATTTGTTTTGTATTGTTTATGTGAAATTCTTTCATCATTTCCAGGGAGAGTAGTTCGTGATACTCCTTCTATTCCGGAGAGAGTTGTAAGATTGGGGGGAGTATCTGAGTTGATGAAACATCTTCAGAGATCAAAGTTCTCCCATTTATGATAACAGTGGTGTTTTCGAACTTTACCAAAAACGTTCCGTTCAGGATGGAAGAGGAATTTCCTGTATTCAGGTTACCTAAAAATTGATTTAGCAGTATGTTACCGGTTGAGATTTCATCAATTGTCGGAATATGTTGGTTGTTTTGCCGGTTACATGTTACATAAAGACTTTTTAACAAATTGGGTATAAAAGTCGTATTACTTTTGTCTACTTAGTTCGCTAGTTTACATATTGAAAGTTGGTTTAGAGATTTACAATTATCTATAATGCCATATATCTCGTCTTTGTTTTTAAGTACATGATTAAAGGAAATTTCGTTAGCGATTTAATTTTTCTTTATTGATTTCATTAACAATTTTTGATACAATTTGGTTGTGGTCAAAGGAATATTCACAATATAAAGTAACGAGGATGTATTAGATATGATTTTAATTTCAGCAAAGTCTAGAGCTTCGTCAACTGTTGTGTAGGGTAACATTTCGGCATCTAGTATTTTTGTGGCAAATTTTATTTCTGATTTCGTTAGAATTAATGAATTTACAATGCCTTGTTTTGCCCAATGTACGGCGTGATTAATATTTTTTAGCTCTTCTTTTATTAGTTTCAATCTAAATTGCATTTCAAGAATGCTATCATTATTAATTTTACTACTTTCTCTATGGAGATGCTGGACGAGCTTTAGCGGCAGCATCGTACCTGTGTACGGGGCTGGATATAGGTGCATGATAAAACGTGTTTTCAGACACGTGTCGAATGAAGAGACTGCGAACGTAGTCTTTCATTGTGGTTGAATGATACGATCGCGGTAAAATGCTTGAGTACTGTGTGTTTTTTTGTTGGTAAGATGAATGAATGGAAAAGATAGATTGATAGGGTGTTTTGTCTGTAAAATACAATACCTGCTTAAAGATCAACGCTGTATACCTATGCTAATAATGATCAATAAAAGACCGGGACTCGTGAAAATAATTTCTTTTTTATTAATGAAAAATGTACATTCGGTTATTTCTATTTTCTAGAACTAACATAACAGTAAAGATCTGATTGACACGTTAAACTACCAAGTGCATCGAATTGTCGATTACTTTTTCTACTTCTCCTTTAAGCATTTTCCCAGATGTAAAACGAGCACGTTTATAATATGCAGACGACATCGTAGAGGTTGACGAATTTGATCACCGAAAGCGATATCAAAAATGTAAGCATAGCATAGTAAAAAAGACGGTATGTGGGTTTTGTATGAATTGTTAATTGATTTATCATATAGGCCGCAAACACACAATCTGAAAATAAGCGTAAATGCTCTGCTTTACCATCAGATAGTGAAGTTAAAGCACACAATTTTCAGAGAACACAAAAAGCACTTGACGTAGTCCTTCAAGTTGGTGTACAAGAAACAACTTTTCACTTGTTTAAATACTTTTCCTTCCTCCAGATCTAGATTTTTGAATGTCTTAAGATGCTCGTATTCGTGCCTTAAGTTCAAAATATTGACTGAAAGTCCGAGTGTTACAGAAAATATTTTATATCAATCCAGGAATTGAGAAAGAAATGCAGGAAATCCAAGCCATTTTACAAACACGCGATCTCTCTTACGTTTCAAAATCCTCTCCACAAGATAAACATCAGGGTGTTTGACCTATGTCAATTCTGTCTCATAAAAACCTCCTTCGAGGATATTATATTGATAAATTCCAAGCAAGTATAACTACAATAAACGTATCGACTAAAATAAAAACTATTCAAAAATTCTATAGTTTATTCTTGCACAACTATTCAAAGACTCCCCTGCTTACAACTTTTTCAAGGTTTTTACTAAAAAAAAATACAAGGGTTGAATACTGAAACCCGAACTTTATTGTTACAACCTTAATCGATGAATCCAAAATGTGTTTAATACTAATTACACAGTTACTTTTACTAACTAGCTTTGCTTACGCTATGTCTGCATATGCAACGTGCAACGTTCAATTGCCCTAGCCTCGATATTGTGCATTGATTTACACAATCATCACTTTCGGACTTGCGCGTGCAGGTAAGAATTCCGGTTTGGTCGTTAACTCTTCCACCGTTAAATGCGATTGTCCCCAATCGCTAAAAATAAGGGAGGTCATTAAATTTTGTTTGACAGAATGGTTCCTGAAGTTGAGGCGATGATGATCAAACAAGGATCAATGAAGTTTATTTTATTTCATCTGAATTGGGCTGAGTTTGAATGACAATTTTATTTTTATTTTTTGCTTTTATCTAGAGTTTTTGACAAACTATGCTAAAGATTAATAACGATATAAATGAGATTAAACCAAGTAGTAAATGTGTGGACATTTCTTTCATATTGTAGGAGCAGGATTTGTTTGTATTGTTTATGTGAAATTCTTTCATCATTTCCAGGGAGAGTAGTTCGTGATACTCCTTCTATTCCGGAGAGAGTTGTAAGATTGGGGGGAGTATCTGAGTTGATGGAACATCTTCAGAGATCAAAGTTCTCCCATTTATGATAACAGTGGTGTTTTCGAACTTTACCAAAAACGTTCCGTTCAGGATGGAAGAGGAATTTCCTGTATTCAGGTTACCTAAAAATTGATTTAGCAGTATGTTATCGGTTGAGATTTCATCTATTGTCGGAATATGTTGGTTGTTTTGCCGGTTACATGTTACATAAAGACTTTTTAACAAATTGGGTATAAAAGTCGTATTACTTTTGTCTACTTAGTTCGCTAGTTTACATATTGAAAGTTGGTTTAGAGATTTACAATTATCTATAATGCCATATATCTCGTCTTTGTTTTTAAGTACATGATTAAAGGAAATTTCGTTAGCGATTTAATTTTTCTTTATTGATTTCATTAACAATTTTTGATACAATTTGGTTGTGGTCAAAGGAATATTCACAATATAAAGTAACGAGGATGTATTAGATATGATTTTAATTTCAGCAAAGTCTAGAGCTTCGTCAACTGTTGTGTAGGGTAACATTTCGGCATCTAGTATTTTTGTGGCAAATTTTATTTCTGATTTCGTTAGAATGAATGAATTTACAATGCCTTGTTTTGCCCAATGTACGGCGTGATTAATATTTTTTAGCTCTTCTTTTATTAGTTTCAATCTAAATTGCATTTCAAGAATGCTATCATTATTAATTTTACTACTTTCTCTATGGAGATGCTGGACGAGCTTTAGCGGCAGCATCGTACCTGTGTACGGGGCTGGATATAGGTGCATGATAAAACGTGCTTTCAGACACGTGTCGAATGAAGAGACTGCGAACGTAGTCTTTCATTGTGGTTGAATGATACGATCGCGGTAAAATGCTTGAGAACTGTGTGTTTTTTTGTTGGTAAGATGAATGAATGGAAAAGATAGATTGATAGGGTGTTTTGTCTGTAAAATACAATACCTGCTTAAAGATCAACGCTGTATACCTATGCTAATAATGATCAATAAAAGACCGGGATTCGTGAAAATAATTTCTTTTTTATTAATGAAAAATGTACATTCGGTTATTTCTATTTTCTAGAACTAACATAACAGTAAAGATCTGATTGACACGTTAAACTACCAAGTGCATCGAATTGTCGATTACTATTTCTACTTCTCCTTTAAGCATTTTCCCAGATGTAAAACGAGCACGTTTATAATATGCAGACGACATCGTAGAGGTTGACGAATTCGATCACCGAAAGCGATATCAAAAATGTAAGCATAGCATAGTAAAAAAGACGGTATGTGGGTTTTGTATGAATTGTTAATTGATTTATCATATAGGCCGCAAACACACAATCTAAAAATAAGCGTAAATGCTCTGCTTTACCATCAGATAGTGAAGTTAAAGCACACATTTTCAGAGAACACAAAAAGCACTTGACGTAGTCCTTCAAGTTGGTGTACAAGAAACAACTTTTCACTTGTTTAAATACTTTTCCTTCCTCCAGATCTAGATTTTTGAATGTCTTTAGATGCTCGTATTCGTGCCTTAAGTTCAAAATATTGACTGAAAGTCCGAGTGTTACAGAAAATATTTTATATCAATCCAGGAATTGAGAAAGAAATGCAGGAAATCCAAGCCATTTTACAAACACGCGATCTCTCTTACGTTTCAAAATCCTCTCCACAAGATAAACATCAGGGTGTTTGACCTATGTCAATTCTGTCTCATAAAAACCTCCTTCGAGGATATTATATTGATAAATTCCAAGCAAGTATAACTACAATAAACGTATCGACTAAAATAAAAACTATTCAAAAATTCTATAGTTTATTCTTGCACAACTATTCAAAGACTCCCCTGCTTACAACTTTTTCAAGGTTTTTACTAAAAAAAATACAAGGGTTGAATACTGAAACCCGAACTTTATTGTTACAACCTTAATCGATGAATCCAAAATGTGTTTAATACTAATTACACAGTTACTTTTACTAACTAGCTTTGCTTACGCTATGTCTGCATATGCAACGTGCAACGTTCAATTGCCCTAGCCTCGATATTGTGCATTGATTTACACAATCATCACTTTCGGACTTGCGCGTGCAGGTAAGAATTCCGGTTTGGTCGTTAACTCTTCCACCGTTAAATGCGATTGTCCCCAATCGCTAAAAATAAGGGAGGTCATTAAATTTTGTTTGACAGAATGGTTCCTGAAGTTGAGGCGATGATGATCAAACAAGGATCAATGAAGTTTATTTTATTTCATCTGAATTGGGCTGAGTTTGAATGACAATTTTATTTTTATTTTTTGCTTTTATCTAGAGTTTTTGACAAACTATGCTAAAGATTAATAACGATATAAATGAGATTAAACCAAGTAGTAAATGTGTGGACATTTCTTTCATATTGTAGGAGCAGGATTTGTTTTGTATTGTTTATGTGAAATTCTTTCATCATTTCCAGGGAGAGTAGTTCGTGATACTCCTTCTATTCCGGAGAGAGTTGTAAGATTGGGGGGAGTATCTGAGTTGATGAAACATCTTCAGAGATCAAAGTTCTCCCATTTATGATAACAGTGGTGTTTTCGAACTTTACCAAAAACGTTCCGTTCAGGATGGAAGAGGAATTTCCTGTATTCAGGTTACCTAAAAATTGATTTAGCAGTATGTTACCGGTTGAGATTTCATCAATTGTCGGAATATGTTGGTTGTTTTGCCGGTTACATGTTACATAAAGACTTTTTAACAAATTGGGTATAAAAGTCGTATTACTTTTGTCTACTTAGTTCGCTAGTTTACATATTGAAAGTTGGTTTAGAGATTTACAATTATCTATAATGCCATATATCTCGTCTTTGTTTTTAAGTACATGATTAAAGGAAATTTCGTTAGCGATTTAATTTTTCTTTATTGATTTCATTAACAATTTTTGATACAATTTGGTTGTGGTCAAAGGAATATTCACAATATAAAGTAACGAGGATGTATTAGATATGATTTTAATTTCAGCAAAGTCTAGAGCTTCGTCAACTGTTGTGTAGGGTAACATTTCGGCATCTAGTATTTTTGTGGCAAATTTTATTTCTGATTTCGTTAGAATGAATGAATTTACAATGCCTTGTTTTGCCCAATGTACGGCGTGATTAATATTTTTTAGCTCTTCTTTTATTAGTTTCAATCTAAATTGCATTTCAAGAATGCTATCATTATTAATTTTACTACTTTCTCTATGGAGATGCTGGACGAGCTTTAGCGGCAGCATCGTACCTGTGTACGGGGCTGGATATAGGTGCATGATAAAACGTGCTTTCAGACACGTGTCGAATGAAGAGACTGCGAACGTAGTCTTTCATTGTGGTTGAATGATACGATCGCGGTAAAATGCTTGAGAACTGTGTGTTTTTTTGTTGGTAAGATGAATGAATGGAAAAGATAGATTGATAGGGTGTTTTGTCTGTAAAATACAATACCTGCTTAAAGATCAACGCTGTATACCTATGCTAATAATGATCAATAAAAGACCGGGATTCGTGAAAATAATTTCTTTTTTATTAATGAAAAATGTACATTCGGTTATTTCTATTTTCTAGAACTAACATAACAGTAAAGATCTGATTGACACGTTAAACTACCAAGTGCATCGAATTGTCGATTACTATTTCTACTTCTCCTTTAAGCATTTTCCCAGATGTAAAACGAGCACGTTTATAATATGCAGACGACATCGTAGAGGTTGACGAATTCGATCACCGAAAGCGATATCAAAAATGTAAGCATAGCATAGTAAAAAAGACGGTATGTGGGTTTTGTATGAATTGTTAATTGATTTATCATATAGGCCGCAAACACACAATCTGAAAATAAGCGTAAATGCTCTGCTTTACCATCAGATAGTGAAGTTAAAGCACACATTTTCAGAGAACACAAAAAGCACTTGACGTAGTCCTTCAAGTTGGTGTACAAGAAACAACTTTTCACTTGTTTAAATACTTTTCCTTCCTCCAGATCTAGATTTTTGAATGTCTTTAGATGCTCGTATTCGTGCCTTAAGTTCAAAATATTGACTGAAAGTCCGAGTGTTACAGAAAATATTTTATATCAATCCAGGAATTGAGAAAGAAATGCAGGAAATCCAAGCCATTTTACAAACACGCGATCTCTCTTACGTTTCAAAATCCTCTCCACAAGATAAACATCAGGGTGTTTGACCTATGTCAATTCTGTCTCATAAAAACCTCCTTCGAGGATATTATATTGATAAATTCCAAGCAAGTATAACTACAATAAACGTATCGACTAAAATAAAAACTATTCAAAAATTCTATAGTTTATTCTTGCACAACTATTCAAAGACTCCCCTGCTTACAACTTTTTCAAGGTTTTTACTAAAAAAAATACAAGGGTTGAATACTGAAACCCGAACTTTATTGTTACAACCTTAATCGATGAATCCAAAATGTGTTTAATACTAATTACACAGTTACTTTTACTAACTAGCTTTGCTTACGCTATGTCTGCATATGCAACGTGCAACGTTCAATTGCCCTAGCCTCGATATTGTGCATTGATTTACACAATCATCACTTTCGGACTTGCGCGTGCAGGTAAGAATTCCGGTTTGGTCGTTAACTCTTCCACCGTTAAATGCGATTGTCCCCAATCGCTAAAAATAAGGGAGGTCATTAAATTTTGTTTGACAGAATGGTTCCTGAAGTTGAGGCGATGATGATCAAACAAGGATCAATGAAGTTTATTTTATTTCATCTGAATTGGGCTGAGTTTGAATGACAATTTTATTTTTATTTTTTGCTTTTATCTAGAGTTTTTGACAAACTATGCTAAAGATTAATAACGATATAAATGAGATTAAACCAAGTAGTAAATGTGTGGACATTTCTTTCATATTGTAGGAGCAGGATTTGTTTGTATTGTTTATGTGAAATTCTTTCATCATTTCCAGGGAGAGTAGTTCGTGATACTCCTTCTATTCCGGAGAGAGTTGTAAGATTGGGGGGAGTATCTGAGTTGATGAAACATCTTCAGAGATCAAAGTTCTCCCATTTATGATAACAGTGGTGTTTTCGAACTTTACCAAAAACGTTCCGTTCAGGATGGAAGAGGAATTTCCTGTATTCAGGTTACCTAAAAATTGATTTAGCAGTATGTTACCGGTTGAGATTTCATCAATTGTCGGAATATGTTGGTTGTTTTGCCGGTTACATGTTACATAAAGACTTTTTAACAAATTGGGTATAAAAGTCGTATTACTTTTGTCTACTTAGTTCGCTAGTTTACATATTGAAAGTTGGTTTAGAGATTTACAATTATCTATAATGCCATATATCTCGTCTTTGTTTTTAAGTACATGATTAAAGGAAATTTCGTTAGCGATTTAATTTTTCTTTATTGATTTTATTAACAATTTTTGATACAATTTGGTTGTGGTCAAAGGAATATTCACAATATAAAGTAACGAGGATGTATTAGATATGATTTTAATTTCAGCAAAGTCTAGAGCTTCGTCAACTGTTGTGTAGGGTAACATTTCGGCATCTAGTATTTTTGTGGCAAATTTTATTTCTGATTTCGTTAGAATGAATGAATTTACAATGCCTTGTTTTGCTCAATGTACGGCGTGATTAATATTTTTTAGCTCTTCTTTTATTAGTTTCAATCTAAATTGCATTTCAAGAATTCTATCATTATTAATTTTACTACTTTCTCTATGGAGATGTTGTATCTCGTTGGTTATGTGTGTAATGTTATTGATTCTATCGTTATACAATCGATTTATGATAACTTGTTTGTTGTTATTGCGAAACACGTCATTTACTCGTTCCTTTATAGTGACAAAGTCCACATGGTCAGGATTGCCTGCAACCTATTTCCACGCGCTACCAAGAAAGTTCAAAGATCTTTTAATCCTACGGGGCTTTAAATTTTGAATAAGCTCGCGGATTTGTTGAAGCTCATGTGAAAGGAATGCAGTTAGCGGATTTGCTTGGGTTGCTGGAACATTGAAGATGGGTTCGATGTTTTCAATGAGATGTTCATATTCATCGATGTTCATTATGTGAATAAGTTTGAAATTTCCATCCTGGATTTTTGCTTGCCCTGTGTGGAAGGAGACTACTTGTGAACTGGAATAGGCCAAAATTTGTATTTCCGCAAAAAGCGATATGAATGAAGATAAGTCTAGAAGCAAAATTTAGTTTCTTATGTTACTTTTATGTACAATGTTTCCGGATTCTGTAAGAATAGTTGAATTTTGATTTTCTGTAACTACTGCTTGTTTATACCGCGGTGTCAGTTTCGAACCTTTTCTTTTGTTTATTTTTACAAAAAATGACTTCACCGATATTATATTCTTTTGTAGGTTGTCCATTCTTGTTGTGGTATTTGATATCCATTTCTTGCTTTCGTTTAAGCCTTTGGATGTTAGATAGTCGTATGTTTTCGAAATTGTTTAAATCGATTCTTGGATTTCGCCTAAATAATAGCTCAATGGATTTCTTGTTGGTAATGGAATGTATCGTGTGATTATATTCATTTATCGTTGTTTGCAAAAGATTTTCAAAGGAATGTGGGGCCCTTCTTTCTTCAGGTACCTCATAATTTCGGTGAGAGTTGAATGCCAGCGCTCAACTTGGCCGTTGACTTCGCTTTTGTACGGAGGTGTTTTGAAGATTTTTCTATGAAGATCGTCTTCCATTAGAGAAGTAATGGAAGCTGATGTAAGCAATCCCTCATTGTCGATTACGATATTTTCTGGGATGCAGAAGAAATAAAGGATATCCATTAGAGGTTGTTTGATATCCCCAATGGATCTTGATGCTACTATATTAGCTTGTGCAAACTTTGTTAACTGATCTATTGCAGTCAAGACAAGGTTTTTTTTTCGGTTGAGAAGAGATCAACGTGAATGGTATGGTCAGGATATGTGGGTATTGGTGTAGAAGTCAAAAATGGTTTATTAGGATGTCTGTCATATTTATTCTCTTAGCAAACTCTACAGTGAATAACACGATTTCTTATTTTCGCTGCCATTTTAGGAAAATATGAATTTTCTAGCAATTGAAGTCTGTTTTCTTCGGCATTTCGATGGGCTCTTTTATGGATTTGAAGTATTCTCTCTTCCTGTTCAACGTCGCTGGGAATATCTTCGACAATTTTTTAAGTGAAACATATGCAATAATCTTTAAAATAATATAGAAAGATTTGTTGAATTCTGCGCTCATTCTGTTTTCTCATTAGTAGAAAGTTCGTTGATATTGTGTTGATTGAGATATCTTCGAATAATGTTTATTAAATCTGTTTCGGAATATCGTGGCTTTTTTAACACTTGTCGAGTATAGTTTTCGAAAGGGTTGAAAATTTGGTAGCTGTCTTTGTTTTCAATTTTTGGAATTATTTGATTGCGGAATACGTTCACAGGAATTTCGACTGTGAGAATTAGATTTTGTAAAGAGCTTTCGTCACTATGTTCTGTAGATGTCATGGAGTTTATTTGAGACTTTTGTTGAACTTCTTGAGGAAGTCTTGAGAAGGAATCAGCCACTACATTTGTCTTCCCAGGTTTATACTTCAGCTCATAATTGTATTCCTCTATAACCGATTTTCATCGTTTCATCTTAGAATTAGTGTTTTTATTGCTTAGAGCATAAGTAAGCTGTTGGTGATCCGTGTATATTTTTAACGTTTGGGAACCGTAAAGGTAGTTTCTTAGAGAATTCAATGCCCAGATTATTTTCCTTCTCATTAGTGGCATAATGTTCTTCTGTTTTTGACAGAGTCCTTGATAGAAGGGTTATAGGCTTATTATCCTGAGAAAGAACGGTATCTATGGCATAGTCTGACGCGTCTGTTTTTAATTCAAAATTTTTCTCGAAATTAGGATGTTTTAGAATTACTTCTTTAGAAATGAGTGCGTTTTTCAATAATTCGTATGCTTTCAGTGACTCGGCGCTCATTTGGATAAGTTGATTTTTTGAAATTTTTTTGGACACACGTCCATCCCTCCCCTCTGAGAAGGGATGTCAGGGGCTTTGCAATTTTAGCGTAATTTCCAATAAATCGTCGATAGTACCCTGACATTCCCAGAAATGATCGAAGGTTTTAGGTGGAGGCAAGTTAGCAATGGCTTGTACCTTTTTCGGGTTTGTTTTTATGCCATCTCGACATAAACCCTAGAAACTCAACTTCACCTTTAAGAAATTCGCATTTGTCGAGCTGTATCTCTATATTTGCTGCTTCTAAAATTTGGAATTTTTTTTGGAGATTATCAAAGTGCTCTTCTTCATTCCTGCCGAATATGATGATGTCGTCGATATAAACGTAACATCGTTTACCAATGTCCTCGCAAAGTATGTCATCTAATGCCCTTTGGAAAATTGATGGCGCGTTTTTAAGCCCAAATGGTAATCGAGTGAACTCGAATTTGCCGTTGTTCACCGAAAAAGCTGTTTTTTTTCTATGTCTGATTCCTTTAAGGGAATTGGGTGAAAATTGCTTTTAAGATCGATCACCGAAAACCATTTGTTTCCACCCAGGTTTGCTTAGACTTCGTTCATCTCGGTGATTGGATATCGGTCTGAGATAGTGACTGAATTTAGTTTTCGATAGTCAATCACTAGCCGATATTTCCGTTCTCCGGATGCGTCCAACTTTTTTGGGACGACCCATACTGGTGAATTGTTTGGAGATTTGGACGGCCTTATTATTCCGTCTTCTAGCAATTTGTTGATTTGTTTCTCAACTTCTCCTTCTAGTTTCATGAGATATGGATATGATCGCTGAAATACAGCGTCATTGGTTGTTGTTCTTATTTCGCCTTTGACATTTGTTGTGTATGTTAGACTTTCATCGGGATCAGAGAGCAACTTTTCGTGTTTACTTAGTATAGATGATTGTTTTTGATTTAAATGGTCAGTTCTTATATTGTGGACCACTTGTGAATTATGATGCTTAACAGTAATATAAATGTTTGAGGAGATTATCATATGACTCTCTTTAGTATGGATTACTGCGCCTAGTTCTTTCAAAGTATCGTTTCCTATTATACCATCGAACGATATTAGGCTGTGCAGAATAAAGAAACGAATTTTGTTTGTTTTCGAGCCAAAAGGTTGAATGTAAGAGTGGGGAGTAATTAAGATATTACCACCAACAGAATTGGCGTAGAAGTTTTTCTTGTTAGGAATCGGATTTCGTATGTATCGCGGTTGAACGTAATTTTTGTTAGATCCTGTATCGATCAAAATTTTTAGAATCTCTCCACTCTTTGCAACGTGTTCGACGTACGGGCCTTAGTCTAAAAAATAGATGTCTTCTAGTTGTTCAGATGGGGCTAAGTTTGTTTCTTCACTATGATCGATATATTCAGTTAGAGTTTCTTCGTGTCCGTGATACTCTTGATTCATATCCTGTTCGTATTGATCAAGTGTTGTCACTTTCCTCATCTGACACCGTATAGAATACACGTTGGATTTTATCGGCTAAATGATTCGGCTGTGAGTTATGCCGTTTTATAGGCATAGGAGGATAACGTGGTCTATTTTGGTAATTGATAGCATTAGTTCTGAGGGACGAATCAACATCCATTGGCACAGGTCTTGGTTGAGGCTTAGGAGGAAGTGAGTTTTGATTTGGAAACCTTCTTGGCTGCTGAAATTATGGTGGCTGCGGTGGTCGAGGAATTTGAGCTAATTCGGGATAAAACTCCCGTCTTGAAGCTGGAAATGGGTATGTGCTTTCTATGAGGAATCAGTGGCGGACTCAACGGAGTGTTATAAGATTCTAGTGCAATGTCCGCGTGACCGATTATCTTGTTTCGAATTACTGATAGTATTCTGTAATATTTGGGAGTACCGCAAAGCTGCTCATAGATTCTAAGGATTCTTTCGACGCTTTTCTTTCAGGAGCTAGATTCTCCTGGTTGACCAGAAAAGACTCTCAAACTTTTCACGACATCGGGTATTTTGTCCATGTTGGATAAATTCATATCGACACCAACGTTGATTGGAATGTCGCCGTCATTATTAATGTCGGCTGCAGGATTCATGAAGGAGTTAAATAATTGCTTTCCTAGAATTTGCAGGTTTTTGGAAAATTAACGAGTAATTAAGGGGGGAAGTACCTTTAGTCACTTTTTAAAATCGATTTTTTTTTAAATTGTTTTAAGCGATAGATATATTGCCCTAGAATATGATGTCAAAGTTTCAAAAGCTAATTTTCAAAATTGTGGAAGATATGCATCCCGGAAATGCCTGGCGCCGAGTTATTTTTCTCTTGACCACAAACCTTAAACGGCCTTTTCTCGAAACCATGTTTTTTTAAAATTGCGTAAGTGATAATAAAAAACTAGTGAATCGATTTTAAGCATCTAGCATTCATTTTAAAGAGCATAAAAAACTGTTCTATAAAGACTAAAGATTAAAAAAAAAATATTTTGGGACTATTTTTGACTGAAAGTACAACGAAATTTTTCGTCAAAATCGTAATTTGTTTTTTTTTTGAGCCTGTTTTGAAGGGGTAATTTTCGAATTTCACAAATATTTTAGTCTATCTACTAAAAAAAACCTCTCGAGTAAGAAAATGTTTGGTTTGTTGATTTCAGATGAAAATTGCAGCCAGCATCGCTTACGCAATTTACGACGTCAGCGACGACATGGCTTTCAAGATCCTTGAAAAATTTGTTAATTTTCAACTTTCACTTTTGTAGAATATGTTTGTTTTTTTTCAACCTCAAAAATCACCTAAAATAAATATTATACTGATTTAATAAGAAATGTCTTCATTTCTCCACAAATCAGTTGCAAAAAAGACCTTTTTTCGGCCTCTAAAGATGGTTAGGTTAGGTTGAAGGGTGCTAAGCTGCACGGCTTCCGCTTCACTTAGGCCTCGTTGGCCCATTGTGCCCTGAAGACATGGAAAAACTACCATATTATTCCATGAACCACCCCGATTCCTTGAGGAAATCCAGGAACTGGTCCATTCTCATAACACTTAGCTCACTTAGCTTCACGAAAAAGAAAGCACCTAAGTGTTTTTTCCTATTATTCGCTAGAGCCGGACAACTGCAGAGAAGATGCTCTACAGATTCTGTCTCCTCTTCATCACCGCAGCTTCGACACAGGACGTTCGCTGGGAGCCCGATTCTTCTTGCATGTTCACCGAAAGCCACATGACCCGTCAGTATACCCACAAGGTTTCTTATTGCACCTCTGTCTAGGGATAACAAGCCCAGAGTGCGCTTTTTGTTATAATTTGGCCACATCTGTCTAGCGGTGCAGCATGTGCCTAAATTTCTCCAGCGCCTCAATGCTAGCTCATAGGCTGATACCTTTATATACACTCAAACAGAATGGCCAAAAGTAAAGAATTTGCCGGATGAACTGAAGCCGTACCACAGAAAAAAATGTGAATTATCGGTGGACAAAAATTGCTAATTTTGGGGTTTGCGCGCCGTTATTCTCAAAAGCATGAGATCGGTAATCTTGCGCGAACTTCACGCATCACATCTTTGCATTGTAAAAATTAAAATGTTTGCTCGTTCTTATGTTTGTTGGCCTGAAATTGATCACAATATAGAAATTACAGTAAATAATTGTAGCACTTGCACAATTGAAAGAAAAAATCCACCAAAAATCCGCTAACTACGTGTCCTTGCCCAGATCGCACATGGAGCCGCATTCATTGTGACTTCCTAGGGCCGTTTCACGGCAATATGTATCTTGTAATTGTTTGTGCTCATTAGGAAGGGCCAGAAATAATTAACTTCAAAAATAACACTTAAGATTACAGAGTAATCGAGGACTTTGTTTTTACGATTCGGGTTACCGTTACATGTTGTAACAGATGGGGGACCGCAGTTTCGAAGCTCTAAATTTTTGAATTTTTCGAAACGAAAAGGCATCGATCACAGTTTTTCGCCACCCTACCATCCCGCCACGAATGGTGCATCCGAAAATTTCGTCGGAACTTTTGAAGATAAAGTAACGAAAATTGTAAAAGGGGGAGAGATAGTAGAGTCGGCTAAAAATAGGTTCTTGTTCGATTACAGAAGTATTGAGCATTGCACCACGGGTAAAAGTCCTTATCAACTCATATTCAAACGAGACATGCGCACGCGATTTGATATGTTAAGAAACAATGTCTTCGAAAAAGTATATAAACGTCAAAGAGCACAAATAATCGCAAAAGGTGGTAATCGCAAATTAGATTTAAGTGCATGTGGTGGGGTATATGTAAACGATTATAGCGTAAATCCAGTAAAACGACGTCAAGCCACAGTTGTCAAGCAGACATCGCCGTCTACCTTCGTGGTACGCGACGAGAACAATGTGATGAGTAAACGTCACAAAGATCAGATCATTAAAACTGCCATTAAAACGTAAAAGTACGTCGTTCTCCGCGGTTGAATGCAACATAAAAAAGGTGGAAGAGTTGTGGTGTATGCGTTCAAGTGAGTTTACGCTCCGGGCGGCTCGCGAGCGATCAGATCTCCAGCAGAGTTAGCAATTGTAATAGTAATTATCCATTTATAAATAAAGTATTCAAATCTGGAAATAACCAGTAAAGACAGTGTTTGCTTAATTAGTTTGGCGACATTACACTAGAAAAAACAGCCACGACATTACGCGCCAATTGGAGCTGGTCTGCAAGCAGCCACCCGACCTTTAGCTAGGTAAAGACTGAACCCAAATTAGTCGGTACGACAAAAGAGTTCCTTGCCTCGTCCCTGGGACTGAATGTCCATGAGGTCAACGAGACGAAAGTCTTATTGAGTTGATTTTTGTCGTGACATCGTTCACCTAAAGCTACATTCCATAACAGACGCTTTTCCAAAAAACCGTTTTAGAAACGCAATCCTGAACTGATCGATTCAACTATAAAAGACGTGTTTGGTGAGTCAATGATTCTAGCCAGTATAAACTATCTGGGAAAATCATTGCCTAAACTTGAGAAATAACTGGTTGAGCCACAATATCCAACGCTTTTGGCAATTGTGACAAAAAACGGATTGAATAATCGTTTATACAGATATCATTAGGGCACGGATATAATATATATAAATTTTCAAATCATCTCACTCAAAGATTGCGATTACATTAAAAGATTCGAATATGTGAAGTACTCTCTACTGGAGAGAACCTTCATTGAAAGTATCTTTACAAAGATTACAAACCATCACGGCGAGCTATTCAATCTAGCTTTATACCAAGATATATCATGCTTCACTTCAAACGAATGTAAGGATATAAATATTCGCACTTTGCAAATATTAGCGTAATTTTGATACGGAATTGAACACAGTTTTATACTAATGCGTAGTAAGACATACACTTTCAGTAATTTTTGTAGGTCGTCCGATAGAGACAGGATGTACGCTACATGCTTAAAGTGTGTTACGAAGCCAGCTTAAATATGCTGAAAGTATATTAGTTCCGACAGCAAAACCATCCGAAGTTGCATTTCCAAACCATAACCAAAGTGTCTAAATCGAGCGCTGTAGGAGTGAAGAGTGTTTCGCAAGTAATAAGATATATACAATATATACTAGAGAACACAAACTATTTTAGTTCCGAGAGCTGGAGAACCCCAGAATACATCAGTGAATTTTGTATAGAGATCGGGTTTTGATTATGGCCAGACGGCTGTTTGCGAGTGTGTGTGGGATGAATCGTAAGCTGGCGATGATTGTCTGCGACCTGGTTTTAATACGGGGAAAGTGGTTTTGATACGGGGTTTCAAGAGAGAAGTGAAGAGCCCATCTGTTGTGTTTGAATAGAGAGGAATTCTGGCAATATCAAAAATCATTTGTTTGGAATGAAAGTGTTTGGGGGAAAATCACATGGCTACGTTCGTAGCGTAAAAGCAAGAGACTTGTTTGCAGGTGATCGCTTGCGATGCTTTAGTTAAGCTGCCTTGGTAGTGTCGTGCCTTCAGAACTGCATATTACGATAACGGGTGATGAATTTTGCTTGAGAGTCTTTAGTTAAGCTGCCGTGGCGATATCATGCATTCAGATTTGCATGTTACGACGCCGGGTGGTGAATTTCGCTTGAAATGTTTTGGACGAGCTTTAGCGGCAGCATCGTACCTGTGTACGGGGCTGGATATAGGTGCATGATAAAACGTGCTTTCAGACACGTGTCGAATGAAGAGACTGCGAACGTTCATTGTGGTTGAATGATACGATCGCGGTAAAATGCTTGAGAACTGTGTGTTTTTTGTTGGTAAGATGAATGAATGGAAAAGATAGATTGATAGGGAGTTTTGTCTGTAAAATACAATACCTGCTTAAAGATCAACGCTGTATACCTATGCTAATAATGATCAATAAAAGACCGGGATTCGTGAAAATAATTTCTTTTTTATTAATGAAAAATGTACATTCGGTTATTTCTATTTTCTAGAACTAACATAACAGTAAAGATCTGATTGACACGTTAAACTACCAAGTGCATCGAATTGTCGATTACTATTTCTACTTCTCCTTTAAGCATTTTCCCAGATGTAAAACGAGCACGTTTATAATATGCAGACGACATCGTAGAGGTTGACGAATTCGATCACCGAAAGCGATACCAAAAATGTAAGCATAGCATAGTAAAAAAGACGGTATGTGGGATTTGTATGAATTGTTAATTGATTTATCATATGGGCCGCAAACACACAATTTGAAAATAAGCGTAAATGCTCTGCTTTAACATCCGATAGTGAAGTTAAAGCACACATTTTCAGAGAACACAAAAAGCACTTGACGTAGTCCTTCAAGTTGGTGTACAAGAAACAACTTTTCACTTGTTTAAATACTTTTCCTTCGTCCAGATCTAGATTTTTGAATGTCTTTAGATGCTCGTATTCGTGCCTTAAGTTCAAAATATTGACTGAAAGTCCGAGTGTTACAGAAAATATTTTATATCAATCCAGGAATTGAGAAAGAAATGCAGGAAATCCAAGCCATTTTACAAACACGCGATCTCTCTTACGTTTCAAAATCCTCTCCACAAGATAAACATCAGGGTGTTTGACCTATGTCAATTCTGTCTCATAAAAACCTCCTTCGAGGATATTATATTGATAAATTCCAAGCAAGTATAACTACAATAAACGTATCGACTAAAATAAAAACTATTCAAAAATTCTATAGTTTATTCTTGCACAACTATTCAAAGACTCCCCTGCTTACAACTTTTTCAAGGTTTTTACTAAAAAAAATACAAGGGTTGAATACTGAAACCCGAACTTTATTGTTACAACCTTAATCGATGAATCCAAAATGTGTTTAATACTAATTACACAGTTACTTTTACTAACTAGCTTTGCTTACGCTATGTCTGCATATGCAACGTGCAACGTTCAATTGCCCTAGCCTCGATATTGTGCATTGATTTACACAATCATCACTTTCGGACTTGCGCGTGCAGGTAAGAATTCCGGTTTGGTCGTTAACTCTTCCACCGTTAAATGCGATTGTCCCCAATCGCTAAAAATAAGGGAGGTCATTAAATTTTGTTTGACAGAATGGTTCCTGAAGTTGAGGCGATGATGATCAAACAAGGATCAATGAAGTTTATTTTATTTCATCTGAATTGGGCTGAGTTTGAATGACAATTTTATTTTTATTTTTTGCTTTTATCTAGAGTTTTTGACAAACTATGCTAAAGATTAATAACGATATAAATGAGATTAAACCAAGTAGTAAATGTGTGGACATTTCTTTCATATTGTAGGAGCAGGATTTGTTTTGTATTGTTTATGTGAAATTCTTTCATCATTTCCAGGGAGAGTAGTTCGTGATACTCCTTCTATTCCGGAGAGAGTTGTAAGATTGGGGGGAGTATCTGAGTTGATGAAACATCTTCAGAGATCAAAGTTCTCCCATTTATGATAACAGTGGTGTTTTCGAACTTTACCAAAAACGTTCCGTTCAGGATGGAAGAGGAATTTCCTGTATTCAGGTTACCTAAAAATTGATTTAGCAGTATGTTACCGGTTGAGATTTCATCAATTGTCGGAATATGTTGGTTGTTTTGCCGGTTACATGTTACATAAAGACTTTTTAACAAATTGGGTATAAAAGTCGTATTACTTTTGTCTACTTAGTTCGCTAGTTTACATATTGAAAGTTGGTTTAGAGATTTACAATTATCTATAATGCCATATATCTCGTCTTTGTTTTTAAGTACATGATTAAAGGAAATTTCGTTAGCGATTTAATTTTTCTTTATTGATTTCATTAACAATTTTTGATACAATTTGGTTGTGGTCAAAGGAATATTCACAATATAAAGTAACGAGGATGTATTAGATATGATTTTAATTTCAGCAAAGTCTAGAGCTTCGTCAACTGTTGTGTAGGGTAACATTTCGGCATCTAGTATTTTTGTGGCAAATTTTATTTCTGATTTCGTTAGAATTAATGAATTTACAATGCCTTGTTTTGCCCAATGTACGGCGTGATTAATATTTTTTAGCTCTTCTTTTATTAGTTTCAATCTAAATTGCATTTCAAGAATGCTATCATTATTAATTTTACTACTTTCTCTATGGAGATGCTGGACGAGCTTTAGCGGCAGCATCGTACCTGTGTACGGGGCTGGATATAGGTGCATGATAAAACGTGCTTTCAGACACGTGTCGAATGAAGAGACTGCGAACGTTCATTGTGGTTGAATGATACGATCGCGGTAAAATGCTTGAGAACTGTGTGTTTTTTGTTGGTAAGATGAATGAATGGAAAAGATAGATTGATAGGGAGTTTTGTCTGTAAAATACAATACCTGCTTAAAGATCAACGCTGTATACCTATGCTAATAATGATCAATAAAAGACCGGGATTCGTGAAAATAATTTCTTTTTTATTAATGAAAAATGTACATTCGGTTATTTCTATTTTCTAGAACTAACATAACAGTAAAGATCTGATTGACACGTTAAACTACCAAGTGCATCGAATTGTCGATTACTATTTCTACTTCTCCTTTAAGCATTTTCCCAGATGTAAAACGAGCACGTTTATAATATGCAGACGACATCGTAGAGGTTGACGAATTCGATCACCGAAAGCGATATCAAAAATGTAAGCATAGCATAGTAAAAAAGACGGTATGTGGGTTTTGTATGAATTGTTAATTGATTTATCATATAGGCCGCAAACACACAATCTGAAAATAAGCGTAAATGCTCTGCTTTACCATCAGATAGTGAAGTTAAAGCACACATTTTCAGAGAACACAAAAAGCACTTGACGTATTCCTTCAAGTTGGTGTACAAGAAACAACTTTTCACTTGTTTAAATACTTTTCCTTCCTCCAGATCTAGATTTTTGAATGTCTTTAGATGCTCGTATTCGTGCCTTAAGTTCAAAATATTGACTGAAAGTCCGAGTGTTACAGAAAATATTTTATATCAATCCAGGAATTGAGAAAGAAATGCAGGAAATCCAAGCCATTTTACAAACACGCGATCTCTCTCACGTTTCAAAATCCTCTCCACAAGATAAACATCAGGGTGTTTGACCTATGTCAATTCTGTCTCATAAAAACCTCCTTCGAGGATATTATATTGATAAATTCCAAGCAAGTATAACTACAATAAACGTATCGACTAAAATAAAAACTATTCAAAAATTCTATAGTTTATTCTTGCACAACTATTCAAAGACTCCCCTGCTTACAACTTTTTCAAGGTTTTTACTAAAAAAAATACAAGGGTTGAATACTGAAACCCGAACTTTATTGTTACAACCTTAATCGATGAATCCAAAATGTGTTTAATACTAATTACACAGTTACTTTTACTAACTAGCTTTGCTTACGCTATGTCTGCATATGCAACGTGCAACGTTCAATTGCCCTAGCCTCGATATTGTGCATTGATTTACACAATCATCACTTTCGGACTTGCGCGTGCAGGTAAGAATTCCGGTTTGGTCGTTAACTCTTCCACCGTTAAATGCGATTGTCCCCAATCGCTAAAAATAAGGGAGGTCATTAAATTTTGTTTGACAGAATGGTTCCTGAAGTTGAGGCGATGATGATCAAACAAGGATCAATGAAGTTTATTTTATTTCATCTGAATTGGGCTGAGTTTGAATGACAATTTTATTTTTATTTTTTGCTTTTATCTAGAGTTTTTGACAAACTATGCTAAAGATTAATAACGATATAAATGAGATTAAACCAAGTAGTAAATGTGTGGACATTTCTTTCATATTGTAGGAGCAGGATTTGTTTTGTATTGTTTATGTGAAATTCTTTCATCATTTCCAGGGAGAGTAGTTCGTGATACTCCTTCTATTCCGGAGAGAGTTGTAAGATTGGGGGGAGTATCTGAGTTGATGAAACATCTTCAGAGATCAAAGTTCTCCCATTTATGATAACAGTGGTGTTTTCGAACTTTACCAAAAACGTTCCGTTCAGGATGGAAGAGGAATTTCCTGTATTCAGGTTACCTAAAAATTGATTTAGCAGTATGTTACCGGTTGAGATTTCATCAATTGTCGGAATATGTTGGTTGTTTTGCCGGTTACATGTTACATAAAGACTTTTTAACAAATTGGGTATAAAAGTCGTATTACTTTTGTCTACTTAGTTCGCTAGTTTACATATTGAAAGTTGGTTTAGAGATTTACAATTATCTATAATGCCATATATCTCGTCTTTGTTTTTAAGTACATGATTAAAGGAAATTTCGTTAGCGATTTAATTTTTCTTTATTGATTTCATTAACAATTTTTGATACAATTTGGTTGTGGTCAAAGGAATATTCACAATATAAAGTAACGAGGATGTATTAGATATGATTTTAATTTCAGCAAAGTCTAGAGCTTCGTCAACTGTTGTGTAGGGTAACATTTCGGCATCTAGTATTTTTGTGGCAAATTTTATTTCTGATTTCGTTAGAATTAATGAATTTACAATGCCTTGTTTTGCCCAATGTACGGCGTGATTAATATTTTTTAGCTCTTCTTTTATTAGTTTCAATCTAAATTGCATTTCAAGAATGCTATCGTTATTAATTTTACTACTTTCTCTATGGAGATGCTGGACGAGCTTTAGCGGCAGCATCGTACCTGTGTACGGGGCTGGATATAGGTGCATGATAAAACGTGTTTTCAGACACGTGTCGAATGAAGAGACTGCGAACGTAGTCTTTCATTGTGGTTGAATGATACGATCGCGGTAAAATGCTTGAGTACTGTGTGTTTTTTTGTTGGTAAGATGAATGAATGGAAAAGATAGATTGATAGGGTGTTTTGTCTGTAAAATACAATACCTGCTTAAAGATCAACGCTGTATACCTATGCTAATAATGATCAATAAAAGACCGGGACTCGTGAAAATAATTTCTTTTTTATTAATGAAAAATGTACATTCGGTTATTTCTATTTTCTAGAACTAACATAACAGTAAAGATCTGATTGACACGTTAAACTACCAAGTGCATCGAATTGTCGATTACTTTTTCTACTTCTCCTTTAAGCATTTTCCCAGATGTAAAACGAGCACGTTTATAATATGCAGACGACATCGTAGAGGTTGACGAATTTGATCACCGAAAGCGATATCAAAAATGTAAGCATAGCATAGTAAAAAAGACGGTATGTGGGTTTTGTATGAATTGTTAATTGATTTATCATATAGGCCGCAAACACACAATCTGAAAATAAGCGTAAATGCTCTGCTTTACCATCAGATAGTGAAGTTAAAGCACACAATTTTCAGAGAACACAAAAAGCACTTGACGTAGTCCTTCAAGTTGGTGTACAAGAAACAACTTTTCACTTGTTTAAATACTTTTCCTTCCTCCAGATCTAGATTTTTGAATGTCTTAAGATGCTCGTATTCGTGCCTTAAGTTCAAAATATTGACTGAAAGTCCGAGTGTTACAGAAAATATTTTATATCAATCCAGGAATTGAGAAAGAAATGCAGGAAATCCAAGCCATTTTACAAACACGCGATCTCTCTTACGTTTCAAAATCCTCTCCACAAGATAAACATCAGGGTGTTTGACCTATGTCAATTCTGTCTCATAAAAACCTCCTTCGAGGATATTATATTGATAAATTCCAAGCAAGTATAACTACAATAAACGTATCGACTAAAATAAAAACTATTCAAAAATTCTATAGTTTATTCTTGCACAACTATTCAAAGACTCCCCTGCTTACAACTTTTTCAAGGTTTTTACTAAAAAAAAATACAAGGGTTGAATACTGAAACCCGAACTTTATTGTTACAACCTTAATCGATGAATCCAAAATGTGTTTAATACTAATTACACAGTTACTTTTACTAACTAGCTTTGCTTACGCTATGTCTGCATATGCAACGTGCAACGTTCAATTGCCCTAGCCTCGATATTGTGCATTGATTTACACAATCATCACTTTCGGACTTGCGCGTGCAGGTAAGAATTCCGGTTTGGTCGTTAACTCTTCCACCGTTAAATGCGATTGTCCCCAATCGCTAAAAATAAGGGAGGTCATTAAATTTTGTTTGACAGAATGGTTCCTGAAGTTGAGGCGATGATGATCAAACAAGGATCAATGAAGTTTATTTTATTTCATCTGAATTGGGCTGAGTTTGAATGACAATTTTATTTTTATTTTTTGCTTTTATCTAGAGTTTTTGACAAACTATGCTAAAGATTAATAACGATATAAATGAGATTAAACCAAGTAGTAAATGTGTGGACATTTCTTTCATATTGTAGGAGCAGGATTTGTTTGTATTGTTTATGTGAAATTCTTTCATCATTTCCAGGGAGAGTAGTTCGTGATACTCCTTCTATTCCGGAGAGAGTTGTAAGATTGGGGGGAGTATCTGAGTTGATGGAACATCTTCAGAGATCAAAGTTCTCCCATTTATGATAACAGTGGTGTTTTCGAACTTTACCAAAAACGTTCCGTTCAGGATGGAAGAGGAATTTCCTGTATTCAGGTTACCTAAAAATTGATTTAGCAGTATGTTATCGGTTGAGATTTCATCAATTGTCGGAATATGTTGGTTGTTTTGCCGGTTACATGTTACATAAAGACTTTTTAACAAATTGGGTATAAAAGTCGTATTACTTTTGTCTACTTAGTTCGCTAGTTTACATATTGAAAGTTGGTTTAGAGATTTACAATTATCTATAATGCCATATATCTCGTCTTTGTTTTTAAGTACATGATTAAAGGAAATTTCGTTAGCGATTTAATTTTTCTTTATTGATTTCATTAACAATTTTTGATACAATTTGGTTGTGGTCAAAGGAATATTCACAATATAAAGTAACGAGGATGTATTAGATATGATTTTAATTTCAGCAAAGTCTAGAGCTTCGTCAACTGTTGTGTAGGGTAACATTTCGGCATCTAGTATTTTTGTGGCAAATTTTATTTCTGATTTCGTTAGAATGAATGAATTTACAATGCCTTGTTTTGCCCAATGTACGGCGTGATTAATATTTTTTAGCTCTTCTTTTATTAGTTTCAATCTAAATTGCATTTCAAGAATGCTATCATTATTAATTTTACTACTTTCTCTATGGAGATGCTGGACGAGCTTTAGCGGCAGCATCGTACCTGTGTACGGGGCTGGATATAGGTGCATGATAAAACGTGCTTTCAGACACGTGTCGAATGAAGAGACTGCGAACGTAGTCTTTCATTGTGGTTGAATGATACGATCGCGGTAAAATGCTTGAGAACTGTGTGTTTTTTTGTTGGTAAGATGAATGAATGGAAAAGATAGATTGATAGGGTGTTTTGTCTGTAAAATACAATACCTGCTTAAAGATCAACGCTGTATACCTATGCTAATAATGATCAATAAAAGACCGGGATTCGTGAAAATAATTTCTTTTTTATTAATGAAAAATGTACATTCGGTTATTTCTATTTTCTAGAACTAACATAACAGTAAAGATCTGATTGACACGTTAAACTACCAAGTGCATCGAATTGTCGATTACTATTTCTACTTCTCCTTTAAGCATTTTCCCAGATGTAAAACGAGCACGTTTATAATATGCAGACGACATCGTAGAGGTTGACGAATTCGATCACCGAAAGCGATATCAAAAATGTAAGCATAGCATAGTAAAAAAGACGGTATGTGGGTTTTGTATGAATTGTTAATTGATTTATCATATAGGCCGCAAACACACAATCTAAAAATAAGCGTAAATGCTCTGCTTTACCATCAGATAGTGAAGTTAAAGCACACATTTTCAGAGAACACAAAAAGCACTTGACGTAGTCCTTCAAGTTGGTGTACAAGAAACAACTTTTCACTTGTTTAAATACTTTTCCTTCCTCCAGATCTAGATTTTTGAATGTCTTTAGATGCTCGTATTCGTGCCTTAAGTTCAAAATATTGACTGAAAGTCCGAGTGTTACAGAAAATATTTTATATCAATCCAGGAATTGAGAAAGAAATGCAGGAAATCCAAGCCATTTTACAAACACGCGATCTCTCTTACGTTTCAAAATCCTCTCCACAAGATAAACATCAGGGTGTTTGACCTATGTCAATTCTGTCTCATAAAAACCTCCTTCGAGGATATTATATTGATAAATTCCAAGCAAGTATAACTACAATAAACGTATCGACTAAAATAAAAACTATTCAAAAATTCTATAGTTTATTCTTGCACAACTATTCAAAGACTCCCCTGCTTACAACTTTTTCAAGGTTTTTACTAAAAAAAATACAAGGGTTGAATACTGAAACCCGAACTTTATTGTTACAACCTTAATCGATGAATCCAAAATGTGTTTAATACTAATTACACAGTTACTTTTACTAACTAGCTTTGCTTACGCTATGTCTGCATATGCAACGTGCAACGTTCAATTGCCCTAGCCTCGATATTGTGCATTGATTTACACAATCATCACTTTCGGACTTGCGCGTGCAGGTAAGAATTCCGGTTTGGTCGTTAACTCTTCCACCGTTAAATGCGATTGTCCCCAATCGCTAAAAATAAGGGAGGTCATTAAATTTTGTTTGACAGAATGGTTCCTGAAGTTGAGGCGATGATGATCAAACAAGGATCAATGAAGTTTATTTTATTTCATCTGAATTGGGCTGAGTTTGAATGACAATTTTATTTTTTATTTTTTGCTTTTATCTAGAGTTTTTGACAAACTATGCTAAAGATTAATAACGATATAAATGAGATTAAACCAAGTAGTAAATGTGTGGACATTTCTTTCATATTGTAGGAGCAGGATTTGTTTTGTATTGTTTATGTGAAATTCTTTCATCATTTCCAGGGAGAGTAGTTCGTGATACTCCTTCTATTCCGGAGAGAGTTGTAAGATTGGGGGGAGTATCTGAGTTGATGAAACATCTTCAGAGATCAAAGTTCTCCCATTTATGATAACAGTGGTGTTTTCGAACTTTACCAAAAACGTTCCGTTCAGGATGGAAGAGGAATTTCCTGTATTCAGGTTACCTAAAAATTGATTTAGCAGTATGTTACCGGTTGAGATTTCATCAATTGTCGGAATATGTTGGTTGTTTTGCCGGTTACATGTTACATAAAGACTTTTTAACAAATTGGGTATAAAAGTCGTATTACTTTTGTCTACTTAGTTCGCTAGTTTACATATTGAAAGTTGGTTTAGAGATTTACAATTATCTATAATGCCATATATCTCGTCTTTGTTTTTAAGTACATGATTAAAGGAAATTTCGTTAGCGATTTAATTTTTCTTTATTGATTTCATTAACAATTTTTGATACAATTTGGTTGTGGTCAAAGGAATATTCACAATATAAAGTAACGAGGATGTATTAGATATGATTTTAATTTCAGCAAAGTCTAGAGCTTCGTCAACTGTTGTGTAGGGTAACATTTCGGCATCTAGTATTTTTGTGGCAAATTTTATTTCTGATTTCGTTAGAATGAATGAATTTACAATGCCTTGTTTTGCCCAATGTACGGCGTGATTAATATTTTTTAGCTCTTCTTTTATTAGTTTCAATCTAAATTGCATTTCAAGAATGCTATCATTATTAATTTTACTACTTTCTCTATGGAGATGCTGGACGAGCTTTAGCGGCAGCATCGTACCTGTGTACGGGGCTGGATATAGGTGCATGATAAAACGTGCTTTCAGACACGTGTCGAATGAAGAGACTGCGAACGTAGTCTTTCATTGTGGTTGAATGATACGATCGCGGTAAAATGCTTGAGAACTGTGTGTTTTTTTGTTGGTAAGATGAATGAATGGAAAAGATAGATTGATAGGGTGTTTTGTCTGTAAAATACAATACCTGCTTAAAGATCAACGCTGTATACCTATGCTAATAATGATCAATAAAAGACCGGGATTCGTGAAAATAATTTCTTTTTTATTAATGAAAAATGTACATTCGGTTATTTCTATTTTCTAGAACTAACATAACAGTAAAGATCTGATTGACACGTTAAACTACCAAGTGCATCGAATTGTCGATTACTATTTCTACTTCTCCTTTAAGCATTTTCCCAGATGTAAAACGAGCACGTTTATAATATGCAGACGACATCGTAGAGGTTGACGAATTCGATCACCGAAAGCGATATCAAAAATGTAAGCATAGCATAGTAAAAAAGACGGTATGTGGGTTTTGTATGAATTGTTAATTGATTTATCATATAGGCCGCAAACACACAATCTGAAAATAAGCGTAAATGCTCTGCTTTACCATCAGATAGTGAAGTTAAAGCACACATTTTCAGAGAACACAAAAAGCACTTGACGTAGTCCTTCAAGTTGGTGTACAAGAAACAACTTTTCACTTGTTTAAATACTTTTCCTTCCTCCAGATCTAGATTTTTGAATGTCTTTAGATGCTCGTATTCGTGCCTTAAGTTCAAAATATTGACTGAAAGTCCGAGTGTTACAGAAAATATTTTATATCAATCCAGGAATTGAGAAAGAAATGCAGGAAATCCAAGCCATTTTACAAACACGCGATCTCTCTTACGTTTCAAAATCCTCTCCACAAGATAAACATCAGGGTGTTTGACCTATGTCAATTCTGTCTCATAAAAACCTCCTTCGAGGATATTATATTGATAAATTCCAAGCAAGTATAACTACAATAAACGTATCGACTAAAATAAAAACTATTCAAAAATTCTATAGTTTATTCTTGCACAACTATTCAAAGACTCCCCTGCTTACAACTTTTTCAAGGTTTTTACTAAAAAAAATACAAGGGTTGAATACTGAAACCCGAACTTTATTGTTACAACCTTAATCGATGAATCCAAAATGTGTTTAATACTAATTACACAGTTACTTTTACTAACTAGCTTTGCTTACGCTATGTCTGCATATGCAACGTGCAACGTTCAATTGCCCTAGCCTCGATATTGTGCATTGATTTACACAATCATCACTTTCGGACTTGCGCGTGCAGGTAAGAATTCCGGTTTGGTCGTTAACTCTTCCACCGTTAAATGCGATTGTCCCCAATCGCTAAAAATAAGGGAGGTCATTAAATTTTGTTTGACAGAATGGTTCCTGAAGTTGAGGCGATGATGATCAAACAAGGATCAATGAAGTTTATTTTATTTCATCTGAATTGGGCTGAGTTTGAATGACAATTTTATTTTTATTTTTTGCTTTTATCTAGAGTTTTTGACAAACTATGCTAAAGATTAATAACGATATAAATGAGATTAAACCAAGTAGTAAATGTGTGGACATTTCTTTCATATTGTAGGAGCAGGATTTGTTTGTATTGTTTATGTGAAATTCTTTCATCATTTCCAGGGAGAGTAGTTCGTGATACTCCTTCTATTCCGGAGAGAGTTGTAAGATTGGGGGGAGTATCTGAGTTGATGAAACATCTTCAGAGATCAAAGTTCTCCCATTTATGATAACAGTGGTGTTTTCGAACTTTACCAAAAACGTTCCGTTCAGGATGGAAGAGGAATTTCCTGTATTCAGGTTACCTAAAAATTGATTTAGCAGTATGTTACCGGTTGAGATTTCATCAATTGTCGGAATATGTTGGTTGTTTTGCCGGTTACATGTTACATAAAGACTTTTTAACAAATTGGGTATAAAAGTCGTATTACTTTTGTCTACTTAGTTCGCTAGTTTACATATTGAAAGTTGGTTTAGAGATTTACAATTATCTATAATGCCATATATCTCGTCTTTGTTTTTAAGTACATGATTAAAGGAAATTTCGTTAGCGATTTAATTTTTCTTTATTGATTTTATTAACAATTTTTGATACAATTTGGTTGTGGTCAAAGGAATATTCACAATATAAAGTAACGAGGATGTATTAGATATGATTTTAATTTCAGCAAAGTCTAGAGCTTCGTCAACTGTTGTGTAGGGTAACATTTCGGCATCTAGTATTTTTGTGGCAAATTTTATTTCTGATTTCGTTAGAATGAATGAATTTACAATGCCTTGTTTTGCTCAATGTACGGCGTGATTAATATTTTTTAGCTCTTCTTTTATTAGTTTCAATCTAAATTGCATTTCAAGAATTCTATCATTATTAATTTTACTACTTTCTCTATGGAGATGTTGTATCTCGTTGGTTATGTGTGTAATGTTATTGATTCTATCGTTATACAATCGATTTATGATAACTTGTTTGTTGTTATTGCGAAACACGTCATTTACTCGTTCCTTTATAGTGACAAAGTCCACATGGTCAGGATTGCCTGCAACCTATTTCCACGCGCTACCAAGAAAGTTCAAAGATCTTTTAATCCTACGGGGCTTTAAATTTTGAATAAGCTCGCGGATTTGTTGAAGCTCATGTGAAAGGAATGCAGTTAGCGGATTTGCTTGGGTTGCTGGAACATTGAAGATGGGTTCGATGTTTTCAATGAGATGTTCATATTCATCGATGTTCATTATGTGAATAAGTTTGAAATTTCCATCCTGGATTTTTGCTTGCCCTGTGTGGAAGGAGACTACTTGTGAACTGGAATAGGCCAAAATTTGTATTTCCGCAAAAAGCGATATGAATGAAGATAAGTCTAGAAGCAAAATTTAGTTTCTTATGTTACTTTTATGTACAATGTTTCCGGATTCTGTAAGAATAGTTGAATTTTGATTTTCTGTAACTACTGCTTGTTTATACCGCGGTGTCAGTTTCGAACCTTTTCTTTTGTTTATTTTTACAAAAAATGACTTCACCGATATTATATTCTTTTGTAGGTTGTCCATTCTTGTTGTGGTATTTGATATCCATTTCTTGCTTTCGTTTAAGCCTTTGGATGTTAGATAGTCGTATGTTTTCGAAATTGTTTAAATCGATTCTTGGATTTCGCCTAAATAATAGCTCAATGGATTTCTTGTTGGTAATGGAATGTATCGTGTGATTATATTCATTTATCGTTGTTTGCAAAAGATTTTCAAAGGAATGTGGGGCCCTTCTTTCTTCAGGTACCTCATAATTTCGGTGAGAGTTGAATGCCAGCGCTCAACTTGGCCGTTGACTTCGCTTTTGTACGGAGGTGTTTTGAAGATTTTTCTATGAAGATCGTCTTCCATTAGAGAAGTAATGGAAGCTGATGTAAGCAATCCCTCATTGTCGATTACGATATTTTCTGGGATGCAGAAGAAATAAAGGATATCCATTAGAGGTTGTTTGATATCCCCAATGGATCTTGATGCTACTATATTAGCTTGTGCAAACTTTGTTAACTGATCTATTGCAGTCAAGACAAGGTTTTTTTTTCGGTTGAGAAGAGATCAACGTGAATGGTATGGTCAGGATATGTGGGTATTGGTGTAGAAGTCAAAAATGGTTTATTAGGATGTCTGTCATATTTATTCTCTTAGCAAACTCTACAGTGAATAACACGATTTCTTATTTTCGCTGCCATTTTAGGAAAATATGAATTTTCTAGCAATTGAAGTCTGTTTTCTTCGGCATTTCGATGGGCTCTTTTATGGATTTGAAGTATTCTCTCTTCCTGTTCAACGTCGCTGGGAATATCTTCGACAATTTTTTAAGTGAAACATATGCAATAATCTTTAAAATAATATAGAAAGATTTGTTGAATTCTGCGCTCATTCTGTTTTCTCATTAGTAGAAAGTTCGTTGATATTGTGTTGATTGAGATATCTTCGAATAATGTTTATTAAATCTGTTTCGGAATATCGTGGCTTTTTTAACACTTGTCGAGTATAGTTTTCGAAAGGGTTGAAAATTTGGTAGCTGTCTTTGTTTTCAATTTTTGGAATTATTTGATTGCGGAATACGTTCACAGGAATTTCGACTGTGAGAATTAGATTTTGTAAAGAGCTTTCGTCACTATGTTCTGTAGATGTCATGGAGTTTATTTGAGACTTTTGTTGAACTTCTTGAGGAAGTCTTGAGAAGGAATCAGCCACTACATTTGTCTTCCCAGGTTTATACTTCAGCTCATAATTGTATTCCTCTATAACCGATTTTCATCGTTTCATCTTAGAATTAGTGTTTTTATTGCTTAGAGCATAAGTAAGCTGTTGGTGATCCGTGTATATTTTTAACGTTTGGGAACCGTAAAGGTAGTTTCTTAGAGAATTCAATGCCCAGATTATTTTCCTTCTCATTAGTGGCATAATGTTCTTCTGTTTTTGACAGAGTCCTTGATAGAAGGGTTATAGGCTTATTATCCTGAGAAAGAACGGTATCTATGGCATAGTCTGACGCGTCTGTTTTTAATTCAAAATTTTTCTCGAAATTAGGATGTTTTAGAATTACTTCTTTAGAAATGAGTGCGTTTTTCAATAATTCGTATGCTTTCAGTGACTCGGCGCTCATTTGGATAAGTTGATTTTTTGAAATTTTTTTGGACACACGTCCATCCCTCCCCTCTGAGAAGGGATGTCAGGGGCTTTGCAATTTTAGCGTAATTTCCAATAAATCGTCGATAGTACCCTGACATTCCCAGAAATGATCGAAGGTTTTAGGTGGAGGCAAGTTAGCAATGGCTTGTACCTTTTTCGGGTTTGTTTTTATGCCATCTCGACATAAACCCTAGAAACTCAACTTCACCTTTAAGAAATTCGCATTTGTCGAGCTGTATCTCTATATTTGCTGCTTCTAAAATTTGGAATTTTTTTTGGAGATTATCAAAGTGCTCTTCTTCATTCCTGCCGAATATGATGATGTCGTCGATATAAACGTAACATCGTTTACCAATGTCCTCGCAAAGTATGTCATCTAATGCCCTTTGGAAAATTGATGGCGCGTTTTTAAGCCCAAATGGTAATCGAGTGAACTCGAATTTGCCGTTGTTCACCGAAAAAGCTGTTTTTTTTCTATGTCTGATTCCTTTAAGGGAATTGGGTGAAAATTGCTTTTAAGATCGATCACCGAAAACCATTTGTTTCCACCCAGGTTTGCTTAGACTTCGTTCATCTCGGTGATTGGATATCGGTCTGAGATAGTGACTGAATTTAGTTTTCGATAGTCAATCACTAGCCGATATTTCCGTTCTCCGGATGCGTCCAACTTTTTTGGGACGACCCATACTGGTGAATTGTTTGGAGATTTGGACGGCCTTATTATTCCGTCTTCTAGCAATTTGTTGATTTGTTTCTCAACTTCTCCTTCTAGTTTCATGAGATATGGATATGATCGCTGAAATACAGCGTCATTGGTTGTTGTTCTTATTTCGCCTTTGACATTTGTTGTGTATGTTAGACTTTCATCGGGATCAGAGAGCAACTTTTCGTGTTTACTTAGTATAGATGATTGTTTTTGATTTAAATGGTCAGTTCTTATATTGTGGACCACTTGTGAATTATGATGCTTAACAGTAATATAAATGTTTGAGGAGATTATCATATGACTCTCTTTAGTATGGATTACTGCGCCTAGTTCTTTCAAAGTATCGTTTCCTATTATACCATCGAACGATATTAGGCTGTGCAGAATAAAGAAACGAATTTTGTTTGTTTTCGAGCCAAAAGGTTGAATGTAAGAGTGGGGAGTAATTAAGATATTACCACCAACAGAATTGGCGTAGAAGTTTTTCTTGTTAGGAATCGGATTTCGTATGTATCGCGGTTGAACGTAATTTTTGTTAGATCCTGTATCGATCAAAATTTTTAGAATCTCTCCACTCTTTGCAACGTGTTCGACGTACGGGCCTTAGTCTAAAAAATAGATGTCTTCTAGTTGTTCAGATGGGGCTAAGTTTGTTTCTTCACTATGATCGATATATTCAGTTAGAGTTTCTTCGTGTCCGTGATACTCTTGATTCATATCCTGTTCGTATTGATCAAGTGTTGTCACTTTCCTCATCTGACACCGTATAGAATACACGTTGGATTTTATCGGCTAAATGATTCGGCTGTGAGTTATGCCGTTTTATAGGCATAGGAGGATAACGTGGTCTATTTTGGTAATTGATAGCATTAGTTCTGAGGGACGAATCAACATCCATTGGCACAGGTCTTGGTTGAGGCTTAGGAGGAAGTGAGTTTTGATTTGGAAACCTTCTTGGCTGCTGAAATTATGGTGGCTGCGGTGGTCGAGGAATTTGAGCTAATTCGGGATAAAACTCCCGTCTTGAAGCTGGAAATGGGTATGTGCTTTCTATGAGGAATCAGTGGCGGACTCAACGGAGTGTTATAAGATTCTAGTGCAATGTCCGCGTGACCGATTATCTTGTTTCGAATTACTGATAGTATTCTGTAATATTTGGGAGTACCGCAAAGCTGCTCATAGATTCTAAGGATTCTTTCGACGCTTTTCTTTCAGGAGCTAGATTCTCCTGGTTGACCAGAAAAGACTCTCAAACTTTTCACGACATCGGGTATTTTGTCCATGTTGGATAAATTCATATCGACACCAACGTTGATTGGAATGTCGCCGTCATTATTAATGTCGGCTGCAGGATTCATGAAGGAGTTAAATAATTGCTTTCCTAGAATTTGCAGGTTTTTGGAAAATTAACGAGTAATTAAGGGGGGAAGTACCTTTAGTCACTTTTTAAAATCGATTTTTTTTTAAATTGTTTTAAGCGATAGATATATTGCCCTAGAATATGATGTCAAAGTTTCAAAAGCTAATTTTCAAAATTGTGGAAGATATGCATCCCGGAAATGCCTGGCGCCGAGTTATTTTTCTCTTGACCACAAACCTTAAACGGCCTTTTCTCGAAACCATGTTTTTTTAAAATTGCGTAAGTGATAATAAAAAACTAGTGAATCGATTTTAAGCATCTAGCATTCATTTTAAAGAGCATAAAAAACTGTTCTATAAAGACTAAAGATTAAAAAAAAAATATTTTGGGACTATTTTTGACTGAAAGTACAACGAAATTTTTCGTCAAAATCGTAATTTGTTTTTTTTTTGAGCCTGTTTTGAAGGGGTAATTTTCGAATTTCACAAATATTTTAGTCTATCTACTAAAAAAAACCTCTCGAGTAAGAAAATGTTTGGTTTGTTGATTTCAGATGAAAATTGCAGCCAGCATCGCTTACGCAATTTACGACGTCAGCGACGACATGGCTTTCAAGATCCTTGAAAAATTTGTTAATTTTCAACTTTCACTTTTGTAGAATATGTTTGTTTTTTTTCAACCTCAAAAATCACCTAAAATAAATATTATACTGATTTAATAAGAAATGTCTTCATTTCTCCACAAATCAGTTGCAAAAAAGACCTTTTTTCGGCCTCTAAAGATGGTTAGGTTAGGTTGAAGGGTGCTAAGCTGCACGGCTTCCGCTTCACTTAGGCCTCGTTGGCCCATTGTGCCCTGAAGACATGGAAAAACTACCATATTATTCCATGAACCACCCCGATTCCTTGAGGAAATCCAGGAACTGGTCCATTCTCATAACACTTAGCTCACTTAGCTTCACGAAAAAGAAAGCACCTAAGTGTTTTTTCCTATTATTCGCTAGAGCCGGACAACTGCAGAGAAGATGCTCTACAGATTCTGTCTCCTCTTCATCACCGCAGCTTCGACACAGGACGTTCGCTGGGAGCCCGATTCTTCTTGCATGTTCACCGAAAGCCACATGACCCGTCAGTATACCCACAAGGTTTCTTATTGCACCTCTGTCTAGGGATAACAAGCCCAGAGTGCGCTTTTTGTTATAATTTGGCCACATCTGTCTAGCGGTGCAGCATGTGCCTAAATTTCTCCAGCGCCTCAATGCTAGCTCATAGGCTGATACCTTTATATCCTGCCTAAGAACTTTCATTGAGACCCCTACCCGCACTTTCTCATGCAGGTGCGCCTCACGGGATCCCTCCCTAGCGAGCTGATCCGCTTTTACATTTCCGTGCACTTCGCTGTGCCCAGGAACCCAACACAGTTTGCCTCTAAAGATACTTCCCCCTTAATTGCACCATGTCACTATTCTCATCTTTGGCTACATTATTCACAGAAGGATTTGGAGCAACATTACTAGGAGAAGAGGGTACAGAATTTTCACTTGGGATAGTCAATCGGGTTGGTCTCATTAAACTATTAGGATTTACCATTATGGAGAAATCGGATAACGCAACACTGCACAAGCTCACTAAATCTTCCTTATGCAAAATTTTCAAATTAAAGTAAAAGTAGGAAACCACAGTTACTAGACACGCACTTCAACAAATTACACCAATGAAATTAGAGAATTTTTCTTTCTTGCGAAGAATTAAAGGGCAAGAATAAGTTGAATTCAATAAATACCACAATAGAAATGTATGTTTATATATACATATATAATGAAACAGTAATATAAATCGTATATGCGAAAAACGATATTGTTTAATAAAATTTTCAATTCAATTGAAATATAAAATCGATGAGTTAATGCATTCAAGCTATTTGTCTATTAAGATTTTTTTATATGTATTATCGGAAGGCAATCACAATAATTATTTTTAAATAATATTCGACTTACGGAAGAATTATCATCATTTCTTCTTAAATGTGCGATGGCTGATTCCTGTTAAGGCTTGATGTTGCCTGAATTCACTGCTTGGTGTTGTGGCTTTGCGATTACGCTGCTGCTTGATTTTACGCTGATACTGCTGCTTTCTCTGTTACTGAGTTGCTGCTTTCTCCGCTATTAAATTGCTGCTTGGTGTTGCGGCTTGATGGTCTTGCGATCCTTTTTGGTAGGCGTTGCATCAATTTTAAGGGTCCTGCTACTGGGATTCTCTATGCCACTAATAAGGCTGCCATTTCCTGTGTCGTCCGATTTGCCTTGCTTGTTGTATGCAAAGGCTACTACGGGGCCTTTTTTAGATATGCGCGTTTTTTCGTCACTTGATTATTGCGACGGATTTTACTTTACCGCGTTTATTTTACGATCGCTTGGTTATTGCGTGCATTAGCGGTGTTATAGATCGGACTGAAATAAATGGACCACTTGCCAGCCTCAACACAGTGTTTGTTATGGCTTAACTATTATCGTGGTTCAATAATAATTTGGTCTATTCTATTTATCTCTACGCGTACGAGAGCAGCCACACGTTGGGCGCCAGTTAATTAAAATTTAAAGGTTTTTACAAAAAAAAATACAAGGGTTGAATACTGAAACCCGTTACAACTTTAATCGATGAATCCAAAATATATTTCATACTAATTACCCAGTTACTTTTATTAACTAGTTTTGCTTACGCTATGTCTGCATATGCAACGTGCAACGTTCAGTTGCCCTAGCCTCGATATTGTCCATTGATTTACACAATAATCACTTTTAGACTTGCGCGTGCAGGTAAGAATTCCGGTTTGGTCGTTAAATTATATAGTATCTTACATCTAAACATATGCCAGCCACCTGTCTTGAATATGCATACAATATAAATAGGTGGCGTTTTCCCTTAAACTAATAAAAATTATATTCACACAGTTTTTGCCCAGATGGTGTGGAGTGCCGACAATGCCACAAAGTAAATAAAATGAAAAGGATTCTTGTGAAATGCCAACAATGCCACATGAGAATTACGTAACTTCTCCCTTTTTAAGTCAGAAACAGATCCCAAGATTTTAATTATTGATAACTACAAGGAAAAAGCGTTTCCTTATTATAATAATCGGTCAATTTCATGATACAGGTTGGAAAAAAACTACAAAGGGGTAATCTTATTAGACTTGCGGTATCTTTGAGAGTGAATTTTTAACTTCCGAGTTCCCTATGGGAAGTGATTGTAATGGGGTCGATTTTACCAATCCCAAATTTTGACATATTTCCACGTTTTAAGGTCTCTAGAATCCAAATCCATCATTTTTAGAGAGATATCTGTGTGTGTATGTACGTATGGGCGGATGTGCGTATGTACATATGTGCGTATGTGCGTTCGGAATTATTTTTCGTATCGATTATATCGAAAATCAAAGATCGTATTGACCTGGTGTCGGTTTCAAACGACACGTAAGTACGTAACTTAGAACTGAATGAGTTTTCAGCAAATTCGGCTTAGCCGTTTTTTATTGAGAATGAAAAAACTTAAAAAGTCAAATAAGTTGCTTCATTTGAAACTGTTGAAACGCGCTATTAATTCATGCAGATCCCAAATTCCTTCATAGTTATATAATTATTATTGTGTGTTTTAACAGAATTACGTTGTAAAAAATGTTATTTAAAAAATATCAAGATTAATGTATAGAGTCCCAAACTTATATTATGAGGTTTGGGATGTGCAACGCTAATGCAGTTAATAATTGGATATTGTTATAAATAATTTAATATTGTTGATAATAATCAAATATTATTAGTTATAAGCTGATATTGTAAATAGCAATTATAATTTTTGAGTATTGATCAAACGAATGATTATTATTAATAATATTTGAATACCTTCAGTAACGAATAATAATATTTATTTGAATACCCTCAATAACGAATAATAATTGGCAATGATGATTGAATATTTCTTATCATAAATTATAAAAAAAAACGTCGTCGATAAAAACGAAACGTGCGTGCAATAATGTAAAGTAATGACAGTTCGAAAAAACTGGATGCGATGATATTGTTCGATACGAATAAATCAACAATATTTTTGCAATATAAGGCTGGTTTATCATTATGCAATTAATAGAAAAACATTATATTCAAAAAAATCATTTGAAAGTTATACTTAATGTAGATATAACATTTGAAAAATAAAACAATGACGTAGAGCCTGGTAACAAGTAGAAGTAGCTAATAGTAAAAATTAATTAAAAAGATTACTTTTAACTGTTCCTTTAAATGTTATTTTTATTTTCAGTTATTTTACATATACGTATTTCGGAAGTAATCGTTCACCCTTCTTCAGTGTATAAACTAACTTTTGTACAAGAAAAACCCTTACTTATATATTGAAAAGTATAAGCTAATACCAAACACACGAATAAACATATCTCCTAATAATTTCCCAAAAGGATAACCTGATTGGTTTCAGGTAATTAGCCGTAAAAGGGTAGACTGGCAATTACCCGTGTCCTCGTTCAACCTCAGCTTTTCCGGCTGCCTCAATATCCACATCGACTCATATGCGTCTAATCTACTTGTCCCTGCTAACTCCTTCAACACTTCGAGGTCATCTCATATTATGTTGTGTCCTACATTTTTAATGTGTCTAGCTACTGTGTATTTCAACGTTTCCGTTTTCTTATATATGCCTAGTTGTGCTTCTCGTATGTGTTCGTTGAATCTCGTCCTCACCGATCGTTTTGTTTGTCCGATGTACGTTTTATTACACTCCGAACAAACTATCCTATAAATACCACTCTTCTCGTGTTTTTCCTTCCTGTCTGTAACCGAGGCCAACATCGATCTTATTTGCGAACTTCTGCTACTTGGAGCCCCGATGATGTTTTCGCATTTGAGGATCTTACTTACTTTCATCCATATTTTGGAGTATTTTATTGGAGCTACCCACACTGCTTCTCTTTCCGCCTCCTGTTTGAAGAGAGTTGTTAGTTTATTCCTCTTGAACTTACGTATTTTCTTTTTGATGATGGATAAAATTTCGGATTCTCGGTATCCATTTATTCTGGCTGTGTCCAAAATATATTTCTTCTCTCTTTCGAACCTGTCGTTCGTTAACGGAACAGAAATCATTCGCCAGAAGGTCTTGAATTAGAGGAGATCTCAACCAACACCATCGAGATCGATCTTTCCTCCCCACATTTCATGAGCGAAAAGTATGTAGAGTTTGCAAGACAAATATCGCAAGAGCGAGCACAACTGCCGGATTTACGAGTTCTTGAGGGACTTATATACAAGCGTTGCCAGCATGCCACTGGTGACATTGCAATAGACAGAGATGCATGGAAGCTATGGGTTCCGGACGAACTGACGACCTCCTTGATACAGCGAGCCCATAATCATCCGCTAAGTGCACATGGAGGCATCGGAAAGACCGTCAAGCGGCTTAAAGAGCTCTTCTCTTGGCCAGCCATGACCAAACAGGTCGCTGCATATGTCAGTTCGTGCGAAACCTGCAAAGAGACCAAGGCGCCCAACCAAACCCTTCGAGCACCCATGCGTCCTACCGGTGTTCTAGAACGTGCCTTCCAACGCTTGTATATTGATCTCCTCGGCCCGTACCCTCGATCGTCTACTGGTCACACCTTTGTTCTGGTTGTCCTGGACCACCTATTCAAGTTCACCTTCATAAACCACTCAAAGCCGCGTCGGCAAAACTTATCACCCACTATCTGGAAGAAGATTTATTTCACTTGATCGGAGTCCCCGAAATCATCACTTCTGACAATGGCCCTCAATTCCGGAGCAATCTTTTCAACCAGCTCCTGGAAGAGTACGGCGTACGCCACCATTATACGGCTATTTATTCCCCCAGGCAAACGCCTCGGAACGTGTAAATCGTTCGGTGTTGGCCGCGATACGAGCATATGTGCACCCGAATCAGCGTGATTGGGATCGGAAGCTGTCGGCCATCAACTGTGCACTGCGGACAGCTCATCATGTCTCCCTTGGTTCCGCCCCATACTTCGTGGTGTTCGGGCAAAACATGATCGGGCATGGGAGCACCTACGCTCTACTAAGAACCATACATCTATTGAAAGAGCCCGAAACCGAATTGCTACATCACGAACGTATGGAGCTGATCCGCAATCAGGTGGCAGAGAGATTAGCTAAAGCTGCGCAGGCACAGGTGAGGGTCTACAACTTGCGGTCTAGAAAACCAAAGTTCCAGGTCGGGGACACCGTCTATGTTCAAAATTTTGGACAAAGTAAGGCGGTGGACCATTACAACGCCAAACTGGACAAGAAATTCTGTAAGGCTACCATCACCAAGCAACACGGCAATGCATGCTTTCAAGTAACGGGCCCGGACAACAAGGTCTGGGGAATATATCACGCCAAAGACATTCGACCCTAAACCAGAGTCTTCAGGCACGTCTGCTTCGGAGGTCGGAGCACTCATGCCTGTGTTGTAATGTGGCACAGCCGCTAGGTTGGCCACCACTGCACCATGCCGCCCCATGGGCAACCTATGATACCGGTTATTCAGTTCAGAATCGAGGGATCCCGGTAGGACGAGACTGGATCACAGGGGAGTCGTTTTTCGGAACTCGAGCGGTTCACGGGTGACTAGCGAGGAAAGGAAGTCCGCGTGGTGTTAAGCGGTTGGTGTGAGATGAATTCGGGAGAGTGTGGCGTTCACAAGTGTAAGTAACTAAACTAAACAGGATAAGAATCGCTAGTCGCGAAGAAGCGTTATTGTTTTTTTTGTGCGCGAAAGTAGATAGGCCCGATTTTCCGAAAAAAATGGATAAGTAAAAAAAATGAGAGAGAGTAACGGTGGTTGTGGAAAGAGGAAGAATCTTGCGCGCAAAGCAGCTAAAACTCGGTGTGATTAGTGCTCTATCCGGGGATTTTATTGCTTGAAAGATCAAGCAAACATCCCAACAGGCTGAAAGATTTTTCGATAGCTCATCCGAATTGTGCCGGCACTCGTCCGCTTAACCTAGAATTCTTGTGTCGAACAGTTACCGTTACAATAACAGTGCACGCAGTTTCTATCGACTATGTAATGGAGGCCATGTGTGTCCCAAAAGAATCGAAGAAAAGACAACACGATTGAGGTTAAGCGCGAATCCCGATTGTCGAAACAGTTAACCCTTTTAACGCCAATCGCACATGTCTCCGGTAGTAATTTCGGTATTGTGTGGCAACAAAGCCAGCGTGATTGGTTTGTTTGTATTTAGTTTACAGCGAAGTGGCTTTTCTTCGTTTCTAGCTTTAGAAATGATTTATTTTGTTATACAAATGGATCAGCAAACGAAGGGCGAAGAGGAGAAGTCTTTCTGAAAGCGATCCGAGATGCACACAACTGATTTTTGTTGTACCTGATAGAGTATAACTAATTTTCGGCCAATTGAACATTATGCTGGTTGCTGCACCAATACTTAAATCAATTGGCCCATTCCCCCTTATTTTGTATTTCATCGTTCACAACACTAGCGCGGTTGGTTTTAATCGCAATCGGTAATTGGATATCATGTAGCAAGAGATTTACCCAAGAAATAAAAAAAGCGAGCAAAGGAGGGTTTTGGTTAGCAATGAAGTTTGTGAGTCGATTAGAAGGCAATGCAAAACCTTTAACGATTTGGCACCAATGCCTTAATTTTCAGTGATTACAACTAACTAACCCGCCTTCAGTGTGTTTACGCTCGAACGTTTTTTTTTTGGGCGTTTGAGCCACAATTATGCTCACAGTTCATGCTAGTGGTGATCATATTCGTTGCGGCCTCGATGTGTGTGCTTAGGTGTCTGTGCGGAAGGACTTAAAGTATCTCCCTAGTACCATTTCATATTAAAAATGTTTATGTTGGACACATATAGAACCAGATGTCAAGAAAAGGGAGAGTAATCGTGTTTTAAAAGAGTAATTACATGTAAACGCTGAGTAAGTCAAAGCATCCATTATTATATAGCCAGACCATACTACCGAATGTATTTACTTTTTGAATGTAAGGTTAAACATTATGTAAGAATAATTCTAGTTCTAAGCGAATCACAGAAGTATGAGTCTGGAAGTATTAGTACAAAAACAAAAAAAAAAATTTCAATTATGAAAAAAATACAACAGATTGACATCTGTAGCTATAGACCCTCTGAAGAAGAAAATATATATATATAAACATTTACAATATAGAAATATTTAAAGAAAACATATCGCTACCATCCGTAAAGTAAAGTTATTTTTTTTTTCATATACCTTAAAGTAGTTTATAATAATTACAAATTAAATTTTATAGCGTTTCGCCTCTTTAGTTATATTTTCTTTTCTATTAATTTGTACCTATTCGAAGTGAGAATGAATAAATTTATAATGAATTGAAAAATCCAGAGTTTCCTTGAGGGCTCTCCCTCTCGAATGACCTCCATTTCCAACAGCTAACGGAATAGCCCGGCCAAGGTGAGTAGTGGTGGGCCTAGTGCGCACAATACATGCGGACACGCAAGCGCTAGGCCATGGTAGGGCGGGCCCAGGCAGCGACATCTGCGCCTGGCGAGCTCCGCTGAAGCTCGACGTCCAAATCGAGAGTGGCACGGCCACCCGAAAGATTGTTTCAGTACGCGGTAGTCTTTCGTTTTCTTTTCTTTCTTGCCTGTTTTTTTTGTTTTGAGTAGCTTCGGAATTCCACCAATAGACAAATGTAACAACATTTTTTTACAACGGGCCGAAGGTGATGATTGTTAATGCAAAAGTAGTCTCATCAGTGTAGTGCATGGTATTAGTACTTAGTGTGCCTTCGTAGTGTTTGGTATTTTTTAAAGTTTTGTAGTGCTTAAAGTTTGTTCCAGAAAAGGGTTCTTCAGGTTATGGTTTTTATGATTTTGATTAAATAAATAGTTAACAAATTTTTTTCATTCAGAGTACTGAAGTTTTATTAAAGCTTAAATGTTATTCAAAACAAGATAATAGGATTATATCTTTGATTGCCAGCGAATCTACTTTTGGGGACACCGATCACTCAAAATCGGTTAACGTTCCATATGTGGTACCTCTTGGGTGGAGTGGAAACTCACATAAGAACTTAAATTAATGATAGAAAAATTCGTACCAGTAGCCCCACCATACTTCACTCCCACGAGCCGCCACTGCCGTTTTGTTGCCTTAACAGCCACATGAATTTAATAACTTTATAATCGAAATATGTGGCGCAAGATACAGGGTCGTTCCTTATCAATGTCTTTTTCGTATAGTTATCTAACTCATAAGCTTCTTTTATATTCAATACTCGGCCCTCTGGACTGTATTTCATTAAAATCTGGAGTAATTAGGGCCAATGCGATTCACCAGCCGATAATGTCAAAAAAACGCTGGCCTACCTAGTTGACGAATCATAGCTAATAACTCTTTCTTCTTAGCTTCCCAAAAAGCAGGAGATGAACGAATGTATTTGAACATTCTGAAGCCTTCGTCATATTTAACGATTTCATCTATTTTATCTGGATTTAATAAATCATCAGCAATCAAATTGTTATTCATATATTTTTTGTTTTCCTAAAATATATGTTAATGCTTGATAAACAGTTCTTTTCCATTTTTTTGCCCATAAATAGGACCCGAGAAGGAATGTACGATCGACGATCGTAACGTCTCACTTCGATCCGTATAGAACAAATTTTTTGGTAAGTTCATTTGATATCCTGCAAATACTTTCGGAAAGCATAATTCATCTACATCTCATCTCATTATGCCACGGAATTGATCGTTTATTTTGACCAGGTGCGATTACGTTCACAACTGGTCCGCGACCTTCTGTAATATTTGTGTTATTGTCGACCAAAAGAACTTCATCATTGTTCACTTCATGCATATCAATGGCATAAGTATTACTTTTTTCGTTATCATTGCATTAACCGTTATTATTTGTTACAGATTCAATATCGTTCAAATCTTTTTCGTCGACAATAAAGTCAAATTCGTCATGAAGTTCCATTTTTTCGTAGCGCTCAAAGTATTTATTGTCCACCTTGACGTCATATTTTTTATATAACGGTGTATTTATAAGGTACTTTAGTGCTTGGCATACCATTCTGGGTCTAATTGTTTCAAACATATAATGCCTTTTATGAAGAACAGAACGCTTTAATTTTACTTGCACTGTCTGCATATCATTAAAACTCCGTGGTAATACTTGCAAAATATCATTAACATTAATGAGTATCTTCACCACACTTCCTTTTAATCCTAATTGTGGATTCAATGCATACGGCTATAAAGCACGGATTCGCATAAAGTTCAAAACTGGTGATACCATTCTTTCTTCAAGATCAGAAAGTTCAAGGATAGTTTTTGGTACATTCACGAAGCATAATCCATTACTAGAAGATAATTTGTAAATTTTACCAGCGTATGCTGAACTTTTGCATGTATTGCATATATATTCAGATGGAAAATTTATTATTTGCATCAAAAACTTTGTTACACTATTATCTTGGATCTTTTGCTTATTCAATTCAACAATGGAATGTTTGAAAAATATACCTTCACAGCAACAACATATCAACGATGGCGTTTCTTTTCGCAATTGAATGAACTGTAGTTTCAATCCAGCCAATAGATTCTTGTCTTCAATTTTCAATAAATTATTTACATATTGTCACGAAAGGAGATATAGTCGTTAGCTCGGCTTTTTTTTTTAGCATCATTACCCATTTCGCGGTTTCGATAATTGGCATCACTTGATCGATATCTTATCATTTTCTTTTTCTTTTTTTATATTTTCATTTCGTTTATATGAATGCAATTTTCACGAGTCCTATACGCCATTTTTGTATGTAACATTTTTATTTTATGGATATACTTTTTAATTATTTAAAAAATGATTTCGCAATATTGTTTTAAATTTTTAATACGCAATATTATTCTTGCTCTTTCGTGGCCTCGGATCAGTTTTAATTTTGATTTCCTTTTCAATATGGCAACTTTGACAAGTTGCTTTGTATGACACAAAGATCGAACTTTAGAATCAAATTGTTTTTGTTTATAAAGGATGTATTGCTCACTTCGTCTTAACATTTGGATCCGAAAAGATTCCGACTGTTTTCTTTAGAACGATAAATACGATTTTTTCGTAAATCATGGATTCGTTGTTTTGTGGTGAGACATTCATGTTTTCTGAAAGTTTCATCGATTCGCATTTTTTTCAATCTTTGGCATTTTTTTTTTGATTTTCAAAACCTCGAAACTCATAATCACTCCGCAATGACGCCATTCGTTGTTGAGTGTTAAATCTTTCGAGTTGTCTTTAGTCACCGTCTTCACGTTACTTAGAGACTCGTTGTTGATATTTTAAATACTCAGATCCTCGATAACTTTCGTCTCTCCGTAATGACGCCATACGTTGTTGCGTATTTTCATTTTCGCTATTTCGAAATTGGCAGTGTTTCCTTAATATACGCATTCTTAGCACTGCATTTTTATTTCAGCCTTTCGAAATTCCTTTGGAATCGTAATTTCCGGTTTGTATGTTTTTTGGTTTTTTATTGGTTTAGCGAACGTGATGAAACATGATTTACAGCTTTTCCTTTTTTCACGATAATCTACTTTCTTTTTGTCATTTTTGACTTTTTGCTACTGCTTTTTCGTTCTCGTTATTAAGGATTAATTTATAATTTAAAAAGATGATTGATAGAGTTTTTTCGGTTATTTATTGGTCTCCAATCGCTTAAGGCAAACTGGAATCAGTAATGGTCTTTTTTATTTCGCCACAACGACGATTTTAAACATAATACCCTGCCACAACATTGTAATCGAGCTAAGCTCGAGGCAACCATAAATGCTGATATTGAAATCAGCACACAAAATATTTGTAAACAAGCTGGAAAAGTTTCAATACTTTTTGGTAGTCAAAATTTTAAAACATGAACAATTTGATTTCTTTAAAGCGTTTAGAAATTGTGTGTAGCAGTTGGGATTCGGAATTTACCAAGTCTTTGGACTTAAAAAGCCTTTCAGGCTCATACACTTAGAACTATATAAATGTTGCGATATATTTACCAGTTTCGCTGTTATCGACTTGATACAGTTTTCATTGACAATATACAATATCTATTTTCAATATCAAATGTGTCAACGATTTTCGATTGTATTTACATATTTCGGAGCAAGGCCTGTCTCTATATGTAATAATCGTTTATGAAGTTCTTCTTGAAATGACAATTAAACTAAACTATTAAAGAAACATTTTTTTATATTAATACTGTTAAATAAATAAATAGCGATATGTCTCGACTAAAAACGGTCGTGTCCTGCTACCCTCAGAACAAGACAGGACCTTTTGTGTATAATAATCGTTAATCAAGTTAATCTTGGAATGACTGAAATGGTAGAAGTATTGAAAAAAACCTTTTATTATTACTAGATTCTATAATTATTGAATTTAATTGTTTTCAAAGCAAAGACTTCTGTTTCGTAAAGTGGAAAAAATATACGGAAAACAAGATTGTTGCGATACTCAGTCAAATAGTTTAGGATTATAATATCAATTGATAATAATATTAATTAATAATAAAACCAAATCATTGTTCCTCTATTCACCACACTGGGAAGTTAGTCGTGTGGACCTTAGGGGCCGCACCTAGACCACATTTTTTGTTTTATTCTTGCTGGCACATATCCGGGTTGGAGTTTGGTTGGATATGGTTTTTTTTGATAAATTCTGTATCTAAATTAGCTACTCGTCTTTTCTTATTGTGATAATCGTTGTTTCGTTGTTGGTTTCTTGTTATGTGCTCCATGAAACCTGAAAATGAAGTTTCGGTTTGCTGAAACAATACAGCAGCAGGCTTCTCTTGGTGACCGAAATGAATTCCTTAAGTTCGGCTAGGTTTTGGTCTTCCTGTTTTGACGTGAAAAATAAGTCCTAATAATTTCAATTTAACCTCTATGGGCTATTTCCATATCTGAATTATCTGTCTTATGTTGGGGTGTTACGAAATCGTATTCAATACAGTTGTTGGTTATTCAGTCTTACGTTTTTTGTATATTAAATGCGCTTTCGTTGCTCGTCTGATTTTATTTTGGTTAACTATTTTATTAAATGCACTTTGAAGAGCTTGGTTAACAATATCCCTATTTTTTGTTGGCTCTAGCACCAAAAATTTAGAAAGTATATCGATAAACTAAATATAGAGTGAGTTTTTATCTCTAAACCATATATCTAAATAATATGTATCTCTTGTGCTGTCAGGGTAGGGTGGACTTTTAAATGGAATCTTAGCCGGATTTTTAACTTCCCAGTTCCTTATGGGAAGTTTTTGTAATGGGGTCGATTTTGCAAATGCCAAATTTTGACATATCTTCACGTTTTAAGGTCTCTGGAATCCAAATCCATCGTTTTTAGAGAGATGTCTGTGTGTGTACGGATGTTCGGATATACGTATGTGCGGATGTACGTATGTGCGGATGTACGTATGTGCGGATGTACGTATGTGCGTATGTGCGTTCCGAATTATTTTTCGTCTCGATTATCTCAAGAACCAAAGATCGCATTGACGTGAGACTGGTTTCATTCGACGCGTAATTACGTAACTTAAAACTGAATGACTTTTCAACAAAATCGGTTCAGCCGTTTTTTATTTAGGATGAAAAACTGAAAAAACCGACTAAAAATTGCCTATTTTGAAACTGTTGAAACGCAATATTAATTCGTGCAGATCCCAAATACCTTCATAGTAATATTATTATTATTGTGTGTTCTAGTAAAATTTTGATCAATGTTGTAAAAAATGTTATTTAAAAACAAGTCAAGATTAATTTATCGAGCTCCAAACTTATATTATGAGGTTTGGTATGTGTGACGCTAATGCAGATAATAAAATTGCTATAAATAATTCAATATTGTTAATAACAATCAAATATTATTAGTTATAATTTGATATTGTGAATATGAACACAATTATTACTATTCAGTAACCATCAAACATTATAACGAATGATTGTTATTAATCATAATTAAATACCCACAATAATAGTTGTGAATTCTGGGGCCGCGATGGAAGACGAGGAGGAGGCAAGGAGGATGACGAGGAGGTAGATGAGGACAAGGACGAGATTGCAGAGGTTTTGTAGAGTACGACCAGGTGGGGAAGGCGTCTTCCTCTACCAAAGCTCTTATTGTTAGATAAAAAGTAGATAAAAACTATAAAAATAATCATAATGATCTAGAAAAATAATTATTAATAAAAGTGATTATTAATAATAGTAATTATAGCTTTTTATAGCTTTTTTATCCACTCCACTGGGAAGTTAGTCAAGTGGGACTCAAGGGTTGCACTTAGACCACATTTTATTTTCATATTTAGATTGCTTGCATATTTTAAATGCGTTCATGTAGTTTGATATGAGTATTTTAAGATTTGAAAAATAATATTTGTGTTTTAAACCCAAATACACTTTTGCAATTCCTTGGTGATTTGAGGTTGATTTGCTATTATTTGTTTAGTTTCTGGTTCATTACAGTTATGCAGGCGCTTTGTTGCGTTTACTATACAAAAATAGGCGTTAGGAATACGGAGGTTTAAATATTTTTCCTGCGTTATAAGGAGGGATTGATTTGTAGGGAAGTTAATTGCTGTGGTGCCATTTTTCACAACGTGATTGTTTAGTATGTAATTCATAGTTTTTGCCGTAAATCCTTGAAAAGTTAGATGGAATATTCGTTTACCATAATATTTTGTTAATTTGACTTGGTTATTCTTTCTCTGTTTTAAGAATATTTGAGTATTGTAGAAGTTTCTTGGTCTTTCGGAAATATATATGTAATTGTAATTGTCGTCGTTAACAGTATATTGTGTTGCAATAAAAGATTCATTCTCAATAGCATAAGCCAATTGTATTCTAGAAACAGCGTCTGCTACACTATTTTATTTTCCCTTAATGTGTGAAATCGTAAAATCATATTCGCTAAGTTTAAGCCTCCACCATTGCAATTTTGGGCTATCTTCCTTTATTTTGTCCAGATATTGCAAAGGTATGTGATCCGTTGCGAGTCTGCGATTATATAATTACGGCCAAAAATATTTAGTTCACCATATGATGGCAAGGAGCTCTTTCTCTATTGTAGAATAATTTGTTTTACTTTGTTTTATTAAGTGTACGAGATGCAAAAGCTATATGTTTTTTTTTATTTTGAGATAATACTGCTACAATGGCCAATTGAGAGGCATCCGTGTTTAAGGTAAAAGGCTTTGAAAAGTCCGGGTAGGTTAAAATCGAATCATGGATTAATTAATTTTTTAATTGATTGAAATATTGCATGTATAAATGATCTTGTATTTTTTGTAGCCTTGTAGGAAGAAGCTTGGCAATTTTTTCATAATCCTTGATGAATTTGCGGTTCAATCTTGTAAAAGGACCCAGAAAACTCTTTATTTGCTTGGTCGTAGTGAATATACGAAATTTCTGGGTGGCAATTATTTTTTTCTGGATTAGGTTTTGTACTATTAGTGGGTATAATGTGACCCAAAAGTTCGGTGTTTTTTGACAGAAAATCTGTCTTTGAAAGTTAGATTTTAAGATAACCGTTTCTTAATTCTATTAAAATATTTCTAAGGATTATTTCTTATCCATGCAATGATGTGCTAGAAACCAGAATATCGTCCATGTAAACAATGTAAATTTTTTAATATATTTATGTAAAATATTGTTCTTTAAGTTTTGAAATGTTTCGAGTGCATTTTTGAGCCCAAATGGCACTCTGAGGAATTTAAAATGTCCCATTTCTGTTGAAAATGCAATTTAGTGCCGATCCTGAGGTTTTAGCTAGATTGAGTGAAACCCTTTAGCCGAATTGATCCCTACAAAGTATTGACAATTTCCCAGTTTACCTAATAAATCGTTAATGTTTGGGATTGGATATTTATTTGCTAATGGTTTAATTTTCTAAAATCTTTAACCAATCTGTGTTTTCCACCCTTTTTAGGCACTACCCATATGGGATTATTATAAGGAGATTTAGAAAGCTGTATAGTTCCCTGGTGTAAATCCTCCATGATTTGTACATTTACAAAATCATTAACTGATTGGGGAATCCTAAAACTTCTTTGATATATCGGTTTCGCGATGTCAGAAGAAGAAAATGCTCGATGCTATATGGAAAAGTTAGTCGTTGTTTCTCACCGTATTGTAGGTCTGAAAACTCTTTGGTTATGCGATCTATTTTCGCTTTTATACCCTCGCCCAAAACTGCTTGGCCCGTTCCCGCAACCAACGGCGAACCGGATTCTTTGTTCGTGGTCGTTGGCCTCGGGCGAGAGAGTGGGTGCACGAGCCCGTGTGCTTTCTTTGGATCCCCGCCCGCGAGCTTTTCGCCTCGATGGAAATGCAGCTTTTCGTAGGCGGTGCGTGTCCCCAGGCGCTGGCTTCGTCGACTATTCCTATCACCGGGCTCGACGCCAACCACCAGAGTACATAATACAAGGCGGTTGTGTCGAGCTCCTGACCAAACTATTTTTAACCAAACTAAATTAAACTAACAAATGGTGGCTCCTAAAATGAGTGGTGTGGCAGCACGGCACTGATTGAAGCGCCCTCTACATGTAAAATAAGTTTAGACCAATGTCATTCATTACCAACGTGACACTCGTAGAGTCAACACGTATTTCGAATACGTTATTCATATTTAAATATATTTCGTGATACCTGTACATAGAAACATTGTGTTTTATTGTAGACGTCGAACGGAAGACCTACAAATTGGTGACCCCGACGCAGCTCCAAAGTGAATTTTAAACATTTTGAGTGAACGCGTCGAAAAATGGCGACGGGCGAATCGCACTTTGCAGTGATTGCCGAGACGCCAAAAACTGACGTGAGACAAAGACTGAGTGAATTGTTACCTCCGCGAATCGATGCGCGATATCAAATTACCACCATTTTGGGCACGGCGACCTGCATTATGGTTCGCGCAAGTAGAAGCGCAGTTTGCTACATATCGGGTGACATATGATTCCTCTGGAAATCGTGTTGGAAGATGATGTGTGTTCAGTGAATTTTGGTTAATTGATCAAATTATGATGGGATACTCAGAGGAGATTTTCTGATGTTCGTGTACTAATTTTTCATCTAATGAAGGAATTGAACATATGGTATCTATAAAACATTAAAGTTTCTTTCCTCCAATTGTGAGCTCAATAACTGATAGTTTTGGTCCAATCCAATCCTGAGTATGCAGATTAGATTTGGCTGAATGGACGGTGTTCGTGGATACATCGTCTTTTATTGGCATATTAGGGCGATTCGGATATAAAAAAATTATTTGATTTAGGTGCTTTCTCACAATATTTCGATTCAGAACCATTATCGGGATTTATTTGATGTTGAAAACGATTTTGGCTAAAGTTACGCTAGTGGTTTGCAAGCGAAAAAAATTATAATTTGTTTGCACCAAAACTTGGTGTGCTTTTTCAAGCGTATCTGGGTTTTGCGCACAAAATGTTCCACATAAAGGTTTTGGGCATGAATTTATAAATATGCCCTTAGCTAATTGTGTGTTAAAATTAATTGTAGCTAACTTGCCTTTCCACTTATCTCATTATTAAATTTTACCTTATTATTAATTTTGCGTAAGCATTTACATATATATTCATGCAATTTCACTCTTGTGGTAAACCTGACTGCATGCATTCTTTCTTTTAGCTGGATCCCTACTCTTGCGTGTCAAAATGCTGTATTAAAATGTTACGGGTTTCATTCAACGTTGACACCATATGGTAGTTAAGCGTTGATCTTGCACGTCCTACGATCTTCATCAACATTTGTTGCAAAAGTTTTGCACCGTTCACATTGACCGTTATATGTACTGATATGGTATTGACTGCTTGAATAAAAGTTTGGAGGTCACACTGAAAACCATCAAATGCGGATATATACTTCATCAGGCTTGAAAGATCCATGTTTGGATATTCTTCTTGAGCTTCCAAACTGCAACCGCTCAGGAGGTTTATAAGCTCGTGCACTTCACCTATACACTTATTTAATGATCTTGCCAAGTTACAGTCCCAGAGCTCGTTAAGGAATTTTGACTTGAGTCCTACTGAAACCAAGTGTGTAGATCAAGCATCCTACCGACTGCACCAATTACAATAAATATATCGACTAAAATAAAAACGACTGAAAAATTCAATAGTTTATTCTTTCACAACTTTTCAATGACTGACCTGCTTACAACTTTTCCTTACTTGTATAAAGTATCTTACATCTAACCATATGCTAGTCAGCTTTTTTACACATGCAATGTACATTGGCCTTTAAAGTAATAAAAATTATATTCACACAGTTTTTGCCCAGATGGTGTGGAATGCCGACAATACCACAAAGTAATTAAAATGGAAAGGATTCTTGTGGAATGCCGACAGCGCCACAAAGTTACAAATGTATAAAGGGTGCACGCGAGGACTACGTAACTGTATGTGCGTGCTTACCTTTTCCTTACTTGCTTCACCTTAAATATCTCAGCCGATCAGTTCGGGGTGTAGCCATTTTGAAAGACATGTTTGTGCTTGCTAATGTCACAATGATTACTGATTTTATATTTAGGTTTAAAGGTGACTTTTGGCTGCCTATATACTTCTGATAGTGGATAAACCTCATTTGATGATTTAACACGGACAGGTTGCATATAAATGGTAGAATGCTTTGTTGTATTTTATTTAACCACCAATTTACTGATTATTTTCAATATAGAATAATAATAATAAGTATTTTATCATCTGACAAAATATTTTTAAAAAAAATTCCAACATCGGTTTGTAGATTCCTGGATAAACGTCTTTGTGTAAGAACTGATTCCTTAGCCTTACCCACATCATTGAATTTTTTTTATTTTTAACGAGCAGAACTCTAGCGTACTTAGAAGATGCATTAATTATTAGCAATAGAAATTTATAACCACGATTTTCAGACGCATACGCACTCACATCAACCAGATCTGCCTGCCAAAGACCATCAGCAACCCTTATAACAACACGTCGACGTTTAATGTTTTGTCGTGCGGGTTCATGAAGTTCATCTACAATTTGTCTTTAACTGAATTTGAAAAATGTACAAAGAAAAGCTATGTAATAGGTTTTATAAGAAGCTCTTGTTTTGCAAACACAAAAAGATACTGCACTTTAAACACCCATTTACAATAATGGTAGCTAGGTCGTCTTGTTATGGGAAGACGGTATTGATAGAAAATCTTCTTAGAAACGGTGCGAGGATACGACCGTCAGTGCAAAAAATTATTTGGTGCAATGCTGAAAAGCATGCAATACCAATACACATGCCTTATAGAATGTATGATCTTTATTCCTGATGAATTTTTAAACAGTACAAACCAACCAATGCTGATTATACTGGGCGACATAATGTTAAATAAATTTTCAAGTCAGGTATGTGAGTTTTTTACAAAAGCGTTGCATCATCGTAACCTTTCTGTTTCTCTGTTAAATCAGAATGTTTTCCATCAACGAGAATTTTGCCGAAATATTTCGCTAAACTGAAATTTTTTTATACTGATACCAATTCGACTTATCATTAAGTTTCTGCTGTTCATTATATTATTCATGTTTTTGTCAAGCAATCTCTGTTTACTAGAACTCATAACTATCTCTTTTAAGCGTTCATATACTTCCGGAGATAGTTTTTCAATTGTAGTGGCAGCCCTTTTATCAAAAGGTGGCTTATTAAGCAAAGATAGGTACATTGTGATACCACAAAGAGAAAGGGGACGGCACTAGAACCTGTGGAATGACGAGAATCATTTAGATTCTCATATGAAGCTGACAAGACAGCTAATATTTAAACTGGCTACTTCCATGAGACTGTCCAGGATAGGCGAATCTAAACTTTGCATGCGTTTCTTGGATAATGCTGGGCATTCGCACAGAAAATTTTGGATCGTTTCCTTCTCATCTTTTGATCTGCAGCTGTTGCAGATATCGTGGAAAGTGGCACCCAGTCTTTCTGCATGTCTGCCAATGAGATATGATGAAACTTGGTATTTCAAGGCTCGTGTTGAGGAGCTGCTTGGTGCGCTTTGAGCTCAGTGCGAGCCAAGTTTTCCTGGCTCAGTTGCAAGGTTTCTTACAGCAGCCAGGTCTTGTTTGTAGCCTCTAAATAAAACTGCTTGAAACTAAGCTTGACGGAAGCCTTTTCCTCTAGCTCTTTTGCAGCAGTAGATTGTGCATGCCGCTTAACGTGCTCTTTCTGCTGTTTTTGCTTTCCACGCAAGTTTGAAGTCCAGAATTACACCTAGATATTTGACCTGATGAGATCGATTGAGACATGTCTCATTTTATAAGTGCTGGTTCTTGTGTGGAATTGATGCTCCTGTGGCTCAGCAGTTGTCCGATGAACCTTTTCTGCTAACTCTATTGCTTTCGACGAGTACTTTGCCAATAGCCTTATGGCTGACATTGTTAAAAGCCCCTTGAGTGTCTAGAAAAGCCGCGTGCGCATATTTTTTGACGCTTATCGATTTTTCCATGTAGCTGCTTCAACCGATCTCCCTTTTGTTTATGCGTGCTGCGCATTGAAGAGGGGTTTTAGGGAAACTCTCAGATGGATACCTATCAGTCATTTCGTAGTTTTCAGCACGGAAGAGGTGAGGCTGATAGGTCTATAATACCTAGGTGAAGAGTGGGATGTCTTGCCCACTTTAGGTATGAAGACTACTTTAGCTTCTTTCCACCGCTGTGGAATGTGAACCATCCGTAGACATGCTTTAAAGATGGCTTGTAGCCATGTCAGTGCTATATTGATTCCCTACTGGATCTCAACAGGTGAGATATTGTCCATGCCACGGGATTTAAAGGGTTGAAATGAGCTGATTGCTCAGCGTAAGAGCCTGTCATAAACAGGCTCAGTGTTTGACAGGCAGTTCGGAGGCATATGTGGATCAGCTTTGTCAGCCACATCTTCACTGGCCGGTAAGTGCGTGTCCATGAGAATGGCCAACGTCTCGGAGCTGGATCTAATGCAAATTTCATTTGCGCCTTTGACAGGGCCCACAAATAATCAAAAGTAGGCGGGAAGTTAGTCATGATTTTTTGCAAACGACTGAGATCCTTTGAATGTTCTATTTCGGCACAGAAACTTTTCTACGAGGTGCGTTTGGTGTTTTTGATGAAGCATTTAAACTCCTTCAGTTTGAGTTTATAGAAATACCAGCCATTAAATTCTTTAACCCGATTAAAGGACTTCCTACAATCCTTCTGCAGCTCTGCAATGTCACTGTTTCTCCATGGGGGCTTAAATTTCCCCCTAGGTTTCGTTGAACTGTATGCAGACATTGCTGCTACATTCAAGGCAGGTGTAAGGGACCCAACGGCTTCCTTCAGAACGAATATGTCTTGAACCTTTTAGGTCCACCTTTTGGTGCAGACTGGAATACTGATTGGTACTTGACCCAATCCATTCTGCTTTTGTTGCTGAAGGTTGGATTTTTGGAGGGTCAAAAGCCACATCGAAAATTATATATAGAAGTTCGGAGAACAAGCACTCTTGTGATACATACCATCCTTTGAGAGCGGTGCAAATGTTCGTTCGTTAGAGTGATATCCAAAACTTCCCTACGACTTGTCGTATTGAAAATAGGATCCTCACAAATTGCTCATTGGATGCATTGGAAGCAGTGGTTCCTGTGACGATCTTCTGCAGGCTGCTGGGAGGTGGCAGAACGTCTTTTATCATATAGCAGGAGACAGCCGAAATGGGTTTGGACTGCCTTTCCACTGCTATGGCAACGGTGTCCTGGTCACTAAAATTGTACAAGCTTAGAAACAGCAAGCCTTCCTTTATTACTATGCAAGCTCTCGGTTTACCTGATGTGTAGAGAGATACTGTTTTGTATGCTTTCATATGGAGCCCGCAAACCTGGTTGCCCACAACCCAAGGTTTCTGGGCCAGTATTAGCTCCCCTCCTTTTCGGGTCAGGTAGAGGAGCAGTGCAGTCAATGCCGCCTTAGAGTGATGGAAGTTTATTTGTAGAAACCTTAGCATCACGAAACAAGGTTTTATCCACCATGTCATGTTATCCATGTCAGATAAAGATATCTCCTCCTCTTCGACCAAGTCGAGGGGTTGGAGGAGGCCAACTACGCATTGGAGGTAGTACTTCGTCCATCTTCCGAGAAGCCGGAGCATATCACCGCGCCCTTCGACTCCAACGGAGCTAGCGACTTCTCGTTGAGAATTATGAGGACTTCTTGCTGTACTTTGTTGGGCTCGATCATCTTGGCTACTTTCTAGTTGTTCACCCAATGTGGATGGCTCCACTGGTATCCGTGCCCTGGATTGAGGCCGATTTGGGATGTCTTCCGTGGAGACAGCTTCTAGCTTTGCTGCGGGCCAGACTTCTCCCAGTCTATCGATAGCCTGCTTGTACAGATGACGTAACCCTGGTACCAACCAGCGTCACGACAACTAGATGGAGGGCCAGGGTTTGCCTGCAGTATGAGTATGGTAACTCGGAAGAAGAATGATTTCCATCATTTTCCAGTTTGACAGTGAAATTGGTCCATCGTAACTGCTCCTCTCGATGACAGCCCATACCAGGCAGCCCATGGTCACTTTGCTGGAACTTCTGCCCACGAGAGGATTGGGGATGACCAATCTTGGTCTTTTGGTGACCGGAAATGGGGCACTCGGTTGATTTGCAGCTAACTCATTAGACCAACATCTTTTGTGAATTGACCTTTGCTTTGAAATAGAGGGTTTATGAGCCAACCGAAGTTTATTCTTCTGGGAGTGACCCTCTGTGGGTAAATTTTTCAGTCTTTTCAGGACTTTGAAGTCAATTTTTCGTCCCTCTAAACCGTTACAGAGGGTCTCTGCTGCTTTTTGACATCTGAAGTAAAAGCAGTGTTGTAGGGTGTGCCAGCAACCGTGCGGGCCAGCTTATTCGCCGTCGCCTTGGTGTTGCCGCTAGTGCCAATCGGCTAACCTAAGGAGATGCCTGCCCCTGGCAAAGCTACCTGCGTGCATGCATCCCTCGAAGAAGTGGGGGAAGGCTGTTGTTGTCCGATTGGACGCGGTCTTCTTCCCACCAGAAAGATGCGTCACCTTCGTTCAATTTCTTTTCGAGCTGAGAGGATCAGTTTTTTTTGTTTGATGAATTCATTGCAATTGGGTCCCTCTCGTAGCCACTATCTCCACTCGTTATGCAGTTTCTCTGAGACTCCGTGGTTGTCCTTATGAGCATATGTGTTCAGAGCCGGGCAGGAACTAATCAGGAGTTTGAACTCAACCCATTCGGCTCAACATGTTCCACCTGCAAGCTGCCTGAATCCTCTCGTTCTCGCTTCGTTCATTGCGATGGTTATTGCGGCAAATCTTTCCATGAGAGGTGCATTAACGTCAACGTTATACTTGTCGACATCATTGCCAAGCATCCCAACAACTTGTCATATCGATGTGATGCTTGTAATAACACGACACTTAACGATGTTATCAAAACCCCTTCAGCAGAATACCGCGTCGCTCACTGCTCTAAACTAGAGAATGGATTTAATCTCTGGCGCCACATTGTCTCCATCATCGGCAGCCCTGTGAATGTTGATCTTTACTCCTTTTGTCAAGATATTCAAAGTGCAAATAGTGATGCCAATGTGATGCAAACTCTCAACCCATCAGAGTTCCTGAATTTTCCTGCAGTTCGTTCTGCTTGTGATCAGCTCGACAACTTGAAACCTTATCGCGGGGCTATACCAAAAATAACCAAGACAACGTAATCAACAACCAAATCCGTTGCTGATATGGCAACTAACACGACTTCTTCGCCTACATCAGTTCCGAGCGCCCAACAAATAGCAATGGATACAACAAGCACATAAGGAACTGCATATTTACTTAACGTGGCTTCAACTAGTTCGACTTCTTTAATAAGATGCAAGTCCTTGCGTGTTGTTCAGCCTCAAATGCAGATATTTATTTCTAGGCTAGCATATGACACCACACCGCAAGAGATTTCAGATTTCATCACGGAAGGACTGGGCTATATTCCACACGTCCTCAATTGCGTGAAACTTACGGCTGACAATCTAGTGAATCAGATAGTTTCTTCCTTCAAGATTACGATTCCACCAGATACCGACGTGGTTCTCAAGTGCGACTTTTGGCCTCCTGGAGTCATAGTAAAAAGATTCATTGCTGCTCGCCACAAAAATTTTCCGACTATCAGTCGCTCCTAAATTCAGCGAAAGTGACTTTGAGCCAGCCTAATTTTACTCTTAACTTAAACTTAGATAACTTATCTCTCTACTATCAAAATGTTAGATGACTCAGGACGAAATTGACCTTGCGCAACACGATATTTTCTGCTTAACAAAAATCTGGCTGAACTTCTCCATTCTTAGCTCTGAAATCCTACCTCAGTACAACGTATTCAGGTGCGATAGAAATTTCTCTATCGCCAACAAATCTACTGGTGGTAGAGCACTGATTGCTATCAAAAGTCGTATCTCATCTGAACTTCTTTCTTGTTCTTCCTTAAATTCCTTTGATTGCATCACAGTCTAAATTTTACCTTCAAAAAATAATCCCATAATTGTGTCCTGCGTATACATTCCAAATGGTAGCAACATTTCTATATACGAAGATTACATTACAATCCTGGAGTATTTAATTAATGTTGTACATCCCATGGTTCCATTCATTCTTTGTTGCGACTTTAACATATTCTCAATTGATTGGCCAGCTTCGCCAGGCGTTTTTGAACCATCAGAACTTACTTCGCCAGCAGCTACATCGCTTATTTCTTTCATGCATTGCTGTGCGCTGCTTCAATTCAATAATGTACATAATGCTAACAATCGCATGCTTGACTTAATTATGTCAAATCTTCCCGAGTCCACAATCTGCCTCACTTTTGCCACGAACAAATACTTAAAGGTTGATTCCCATCATCCTTCGTTAGAAGTAGATATCACAATCCCTAATATGAAAAATCCTGAATTTGCCAAATCATCTAAATTTAATTTTCATAAAGCTAATTACCCTGATCTAATTATAGCAATAAGTAAGATTGACTGGGAGTGTAAACTATTACATATTTTCTGTGATGCAGCACTTGAATGATTTTTAGACATCCTAGAAGAAATCTTACCACAATTCGTTCCTGTTTCTTCTCCCACACCTCACACTAGCCCAATCTGGTTTACTGCCGAAATTCATCGCTTACTGAAGCAAAAAGAGTCTTACCGCCTTATGTACAAACGTAATTGTGCTCAAGAATATTTAAATCAATATAAACAACTTCGTGAAAAGGCTAAAGTCAAAATAAAACAGGCTCGGCTTTCATACCATGAAAGTATTGAAATCTCTGTCAGTACTGGCAACTTTAAGCTATTTTGGTCGCACGTTAAAAAAATTCGAGGCTCTCGCGCATCCCCTACAGCCTCATTGTATCTCGGCATTTCTTATGCCAACACCCCCCGAACCTGCTGTAACTTACTTTCACACGACTTACAGTCTATTTTTTCTTCACTCAAATCGGCTTTAAACCATAATACCAGATTTCGGCACAACATCACCACTGCCATCTCACTTCCCTTAACTTCAAGGTATCTGGTTGAATCACTTATTGAAACGCTTGATCCTAATGTGGGAGCTGGTCTCGATGGTCTCCCTACTATTCTTCAAAGCCGAACTAAGAACGCTATAAGCCTTCCACTGAGCATCATCTTTAATAAAAAACCTATCCGTGTCGTCGACTGTGGAGGACGCTTCGTGTTCTTACATCTCCTCCGGCTTTTATTCGATTTACGAGTTGATTCTAGCCGAACATCGCTTGTCAATTTGCTTCATACGTGCTACGCTTGCAATCACGTGTGTTTTTTCGCAACCTGTTGAGCGCATTTCCCCTGGTGACAGTGATTTCAAAGTTTCTGTTATTCTGGTTATCCCATTGTTCACTAAAAATTATAGTTTGGGATAACGGCCTGCTCTCAGTGACAGTGATAGTGACAGTGATTATTCTGCTCGGATCTAGCCTATTCGTTTTTCTTTTTTTAAAGCCTATAAGTAGGCAATTTTTATAGTTGTGTGATCCCTTTAAACTTCACCCTTAGTCACCATGGCCCTGGATTCGCCACCTTATGGTGCTACGTGTGCTGTATGCAAAATGCCTGAATCGTCTCGATCGCGGTTCATAACCTGTGATGGCTACTGTGGGAATTCCTTTCACGCTAGGTGCATAAGTGTGAATCCAAATTTTATTGATACTTAGCTTAAACACCCAAAAAACATTTTGTACCGTTGCGATGCCTGTATAAGCACGTCGCTATGTGACGTTATGAGGATATTAAGCCTTCACTCTGCATCACTGGCTGCTCTGAACCAAAAATTTGACTCTCTATCGGCGGTTACCACAGCACCTGTAATTCCGCCGTCAACACCTTCAGCGCTTCTACTGCCAACGTCAGCTCCAACGTATAATCGAAGTGAGCCCAGTCGCTCCTAATTTATCAGAGTTGCCGAGTAGTCCCGTTGCTACTTTTGGAAGTGATCCCCTCAAAGTTTCAAAGCCTAGTCGCGGAGCTGTACCTAAGGTCCCTATGATAAGTGCGCCTGTTGTTTGTGATCCTCCTTCTTCAGCGATTGCCAAACCTGACGAACTTGCGATCGCTTCCTCGAGGAAGGATCCGACTACTGTTGTTGGTAGTCCTGTACATGCTCCTACGAGTGTTTCGATTGCTGACAATGATGCTGATGGTTCGGTCCCCATTCTTACGGTTGCATCATCTTCGTTGCATATATTTGTCTCTGATCTTCCTTATGAGACAACAAATGAGCAGGTCACTAATTATATCGTGAAAAAGCTCGGTGCTTCTCCTCCATTGCTGTCTTGCAGGAAGCTTACTGGTGACAATTTAAATAGTCAAGTGATTGCTTCCTTCAAAATTACTGTTGCAGCTGATATGGACACATTATTGCGTGCAGATTTCTGGTCTCCTGGTGTCTTTGTGAAACGTTTTACGATCATCGCAGGAAAAAAAATTCGCAAAAACAGCAGCCGAACTGGAATATCTTAAATATTGCTATACCAAACGATCATGCCTCTACACTGATGGAACCGAAGCGGAATAGCTTAATAACTTTTAACTATCAAATTGTTAGGGGGCTACGAACCAAGCTCAAAGATTTCTTTCATTCGTGTTTTCTTTCTAACGATGATACCGTCTGTCTTACTGAGACGTGGCTTAATAAAAATATATTTGATACAGAGCTTTCCACATTACACAGTATTTATCGAGCTGACCGATCTTGTCTCAGATCTTCTAAGTCTGGTGGGGGCGGAGTCCTGGTTGCAGTTTCTGAAGATATTTCAAGTGGTCTGTGCAGTGACAACCTTCCTGCGCTTCCTGTTGAATGCGTTGTCGTCAAAGTGGCTACGGGGTCACATACTCTTCTTATATTGTCTGTATTTATTCCTTGCAACTCACCTCGTGTAATCCTGGAAACCTTCTTCGACGAGTTTTCTTCTAATGTCCTTTGCAAACATCCTTCTGCGATGATAATAGTCTGTGGTGATTTCAACTCCCCCATGCTTGTTTGGCATAGTTGTCCATCAGATTCTCCCGCCTCTGTAAACCGCCCGTCCTTGTTGTTTTCTTCCTTTCTGTCGCTTTGCTCTTTGATTCAGCACAATACCCTTTATAACACTAATGGGCGCTTACTTGATCTTATCCTCTCAAACATACCACCCAATCTTCTCTCTGTCGCCCCGGCTTTGCTTCTTTATGTACCACCCGATCCTCACCATCCACCTATATTCTTTACTGTTAATCTCTTGGCATCTAAGAGAAATCGAACTGGTCATTCGTCTTGTTATAACTTCAAAAAAGCCAACTTTGAGGCGATGTCTAATGAGTTATTTTCTGTTGATTTGTATGACCGCTTTCGGTTTCTTACTTGCAATGAAGCGGGATCTAATCTTCATAACTGTCTATCAAGCATTATTTCACGCTTCACTACGCGATTCTGTCCATCAAAGAAGACAGATGTTCCTTGGCTAACTAAAACTGCTAATTCCGCACTTAGGCTAAAAGATAAAGCGTATCGTAATTTCAAACTAGTTAAGACTTCCTAGAGCAAACTAGATTATTGTCGTCTCCGCTCAGCCGCTAAAGAAACAATTAGGTCCGGTAAGCAAACCTTTTTTTCTATATATTGAACAATCCCTTCTTTCTAACGAAACTAAACCCTATTGGTCTTATGTCCGTTCTCTCAAATCCAGTAATTCTTTTCCTGATTCTGTTATTCTTCACATTACCACAGCTTCTTCTCTTGATTCTATGTGTAATTTGTTCGCTTCCTATTTTTCCTCCTTATTTACTGCTATCTCTGCCTCGAATCTCGTTCCCTCGCTGTCTTCCATTCATCCCTTGTTGCCGCCGTTCCAAACATCCCCAGAAGAAGTTGCTTACTTCATAGGCCAACTAGACACTAGTGTTGGCCCTGGGCCTGATGGTATCCCGAACTCATTGGTCAAACTACTTTCTTCCTCTCTAAGTATTCCTCTAGCTTTAATTTTTAACTCGAGTCTCTCTTCCGGTATTTTCCCCGAGTTTTGGAAGCTGACTAATGTCTTCCCAATTCTTAAATCTGGCGTCCCTACACAGGTCATAAACTATAGACCTGAATCTATTATTTCCTGTTTTGCTAAACTATTTGAGCGCATTGTTCACTCCAAACTTTATATTTATCTTGAAAAGGTAATTGCTGTTGTGCAACATGATTTCTGGCAAAACCGATCAACTGCGTCAAATCTATTGGAATTTGTCAATTCAATCTCGGCTGCATTAGATGCTCAACTAGAAGTTGTTACCGTCTTTACTGACTTTTCGAAAGCGTTTGACACAGTTAACCATGACAATTTGTGCTGGAAACTAAGGCACTATGGTGTATCTGAAGTTCTTCTGTCTTGGTTTCGTTCCTACCTTTGCAACCGCATTAGTAGAGATAGCTTATTTGGTGGACACTCTGATCCTTTTTTCCCATCCTCTGGTGTTCCTCAAGGCGCTATACTGAGTCCTCTTCTTTTTCTTATTTATATAAATGACTTACCTGCTTTGATTAATTCTTCATGCCTATTGTATAGTATGCTGACGATTTTAAGTATTTTCGCGTTATGAAGTCTCCAATTGACTGCTTCCTGTTTCAGAATGATCTAGTTACGCTTATGCGTTGGTGTCAGTCTAATCTTCTCCATCTCAATGTGTCTAAATGTCATCTCATGTTTTTTTTCTCTCAAAATCTCGCCTTTTTTCTTTCCTTTTAAACTTTAAACTAAACGATTGTCCTTTACTTCCAGTTGGAGAGGTCAAAAATTTGGGTGTGGTATTCGACTCTTAACTTAAATTCAATACCCACATCTTTCAAATAACAGCAAAAGCATCACGTATGGCTGGTTTCATCCTTCGAATGTCCCAGTCCTTTAAAAATATGTCCTCTGTAGTCCATTTATTCATATTGCTTGTTCGTCCAATCCTTGAATATTGTTCCCAAGTTTGGTCTCCGCATTTGTATTGCTTAATATCTGATCTATTTTGATTGAGTCCTTACAACGTAAGTTCACCCGTCAACTATTCTTCAAATATGGTATCACGCATGTGTCCTACATTGATAGACTTTCCTTTTTTGATCTTAAGTCCCTTCAGTCGCGTCGAGTTTATCTCGATCAATGTTTCCTTTTTAAGCTGTGCCTTCATGGGAGTTCGTGTAACTTGCTCGCTACTCTTAAATTCCGCAATTCTTTGAGACAATCACGTTCTAATGACGTTTTCGAAATTCAGTTTGCGCGTACTAATTTGCGCTTTCATTCCCCAATGCCTCGGTTGCAACGAATGCATAATAGCTTGGAGCTTGGTTCTTTCCCCCACTCGTGGTTTATTTTTCAGGCGAGGTTGCTTGCGGCACTAAACCGTTATAATTTTTCTTCTTAACTTTTTCCCCCTTTATTCTGTAATTTGTACATTTTACTCTTTATGCACTTGTTTTTTTTTTGTTTTATTATTATTATAGTAATTTGTTTCACTTTGTAATTGGTTTAAGCTGTTAAGTGAAATGAAATAAATAAATAAATAAATAAATAAAAGTCTCATCGAGGGAATATTCCCATACTTTTGGAAAGATGCCCTGCTTTTCCCTATCCGCAAACATGGCCCCACCAATATGGCAGCAAACTACTGGCCAATTTTTCTACTTTCATCTTGCTCAAATGTATTAGAAAAACATGTTCATAACTACATTCTTCTCACTTTTGGTCACCTGATTGCGAAAGAACAGCATGGTTTTCCCGCTTTCATTCCACTTCATCTAATCTCGTTGGTTTTGCAAACTTTGTTGCCAAGTCTTTCGAAGCTAGATTTGACGTCCATGCTATTTATACAGATTTTTCTAAGGCATTTGATACGGCTCCTCATAATGTCCTATTACGTAAATTAAGCGAGCTTGATATTCCTAATTTTCTTCTAGACTGGCTTTATTTTTATTTTACTTACCGCAGGTCCCGTGTGGTTTTCAATAGCTGCACTGCATCTCCGTTTTCTCCTAATTCAGGTGTTCCTCTAGGTTCTATCATCGGGCCTCTTCTCTTTCTTTTCTTCATTAACGATCTACCTTTCCGCCTTTCTTGTGACTGTCTCTTATATGCCGACGATCTTAAAATATTCTCTTCCATAAAAACTATAATGACTGCCTCAACTTAGAAGCTAACATTGACATACTGTATAGCTGATGTTTGGATAACGGTCTAACTCTCAACGTAAAGAAATGCTTCATGATGTGTTTTTCTTTGAAGAAGACCCCTTTGAACTTCATCTATCATATCAACAACAAAGTATTGAAAAAAACGAGCGCTATCACGGACATTGCAGTTACCTTTGATGAAAGACTATGTTTCAATGTTCACTATACAGATATTGCCAATCGCGCATTCCGCATGTCTGGCTTAGTTCTTTTAAGCTCACATCAATTCTCCACTATAGATATTTCCCTAATACTCTATCAAAGCCTGGTCAGAAATCGGTTTTTGGTCCCCTTACTATGCTTGTGATCGCGCGCTGCTTAAGTCTGTACAACGGAAAATTACGCGGAGCTTGTTGTTTAAACACAATCTGACGTACTCTGTTTACTCGGATCGCTTATCTTCAAACACTTTTCATCGCAGAATCCTACTAGATCAATGTTTCCTGTTCAAGCTTCGCACCGGCCTCATCATTTGTCCCGCTTCCGACGACATTGCACTCCGCCTGCCTTGCCATAACACTAGGAGTTCCAACTTTTTTAACTTGCCCATTGCTGAACTAGGAGTTTATTTCAACTCGCATTTGCTCAGGTTCATGAGACACAACGATGCACTTCAGCTTGGTCCTGTGTCCTCATCCTTTTCTTATTTTTCATTTGAAAGTAGAGTACTAGCTAGACTTGAAAATTTATGATTGTTTTTTTTTGCCCTCTTTTTTATTGATACCTACATGTAAACACGAATAATTGGATTTTTTCTGTTTATTGTATGAATTAATAAATAAATAAATTACCTGAACCCGCACGGCCAGACTAGTGGCGACGTGTTTGAAACGTACCGTAACGTCTGCCATTATCTTGAAAGCCATTTCTGCAAGATGTCATTTTTGCGTACTCGGGTGATATAATACCATCGCTAACAGCCCAAAGCATCACATACAGTAAGACGAAAGAGTTGTCCGAGAATATTTTATGTATACTCGGAAGAATATGACTTTAATCTAGAACACTTCTAGAGTTCTTACATGTATGTAAGAATTCTTACATGTATGTAAGAATTCTAGAAGCAAAAATGATCATGAATCACGTTACTGTCAATCTCAACATATTGTTAGCACATAAAACGGTACTTCAACGGTCGAATGTCATGTACCCATACAAGCGAGTGGAAGTGAAAACCCATACATTACCTATCATTAGCTATCATCATGGTGGATAACAACGGAAAGTATACAAAGAATTCTTTCAACTTTAAACATAACAACATTGCCAATTTCAATCTATCAGTTAATGGCGTGCAAGTACCAAATCAGTCACTCGAAATTGATTATTCGTCTATTAGAACTAGAAGATATCTTACTCTCTTCAAAGGAACTGGCATAAATTACTTTAATAAAGGCCATCAGATATCCAAAAAATTCTTCAATGATGGGTGTTTTCTGCTAGCGTGCGGCTACACAGAAGAAAGTTCACACGAATCGGGATGCGATAGTATTGTATATGCAGAGTATGACGGAAGTGATGAAATCGACAGGACTCACAACGTAAACACCAATGTCTAAAAGTAGGAATACCACTGAAATATGAGATTTTAACAGTATCTGAAAGTTTAAAATAAGCAACATGGCATGATGCATGTTGAAGATTTCTCAGAACTGCTTCTGACATTCTTTAAAAAGGTATCAGCAACTGGCTTTACATTATAAAACAAGCTTTGCTCGCTCGAAATCACGTATAAACGTCTTCAGCTTTAACCACAGATCAAACAGATGTATCTTGAAACTAAGAACTTAAACGGCTTCATAAAGAGCCTATCTTATCTCTATCTTAATTCTCAACAGTGTTCGTTAACGGTGAATCTCGAAAAGAATTCCTACACAGCTTTGTCACCCTGTGATCGTTTAACTAAAAAAATTAGAAAGCCTGAATGTTTCATCGCCAACACTGACCCATTGGGTGGCATTTTATAGTCCTAAATTGAGCTCCGCCGAGTATTTCGCCTCATTTCAAACATATCCCTATAACAAGGATTTCAAAAACCTCCTCCATATAAATGGGTAAGTATTTGTGATTAATAAATAGCGATTATAAGGAGGCTTCTCAACAACCTGTGGACAGTATTTCTGGATCTTTCTTTATTGTCGTTCTAGTGAAGTAGGTTTCAAAAAGTTTCTGACGCGTTCAGCTTCTACACATTTTGATGTTTATGATGACAAGATAGTTCATTTATTCCGGATTTTTTTTTTGGCCGAAACTAATGGTTTTGACATTAAGGACGCGATGGCGAGTTTCGAAGAGGCAAAATCAAACCCGAAAACAGCATTCAGATCTCAAGTCCAACGTGGAAATGTCTTGTTCAATTACACTTAATAGGTGGATGAGTGTCATAATCGCAGGACTTGCCTTGGATTTGATTCGAACATATTTGACGTGAAAATAATCATCATGGTTATAGACAGATCAGAATTGAGATGTAAAGTTAATTGCCTCCTCACGGTGCATCCTTAATAACGCTAAATGATCTACCACGGAACGACTTCGTATGTTTTTGGACAACTCTCTCGTCTTAATGACTATATTTCATGCTTTCGGCTGGCAGTTGCGGTATTCTGTCACCTGAGTACGCAAGAGTGACATCTTGCGGAAAAAGCTTTTAGGCTGATGCCACTGCTGCCTCCGTCCCGGTGAAACCCTGGAAGGCCTCGCGGTACGTTCAAAACTCGTCGCTACTAGTCTGGTCGTGCAGGTTCAGTTGAATCCAGACCCCTGATTAGTCTCAGGCCCGGCTCTGAGCACATATTCTCATAGGGAAATGTGCCAACCCTCGAATGGCCTTCCTGTTTCGACATAGATAGCCATGGGGTTTCAGGGGAACTGCACAACGAGTGGAGATGGCGGCTGCGAGGGGAGTACAAAAGATACAAAGGAGAACCCACTTGGCCCGGAAGGGAAGTGGAAGAACGTGACGCGTCCTTCTGATGGGAAGAAAACCGCGATGTTCAGCCAACCCGCCACTTCTTCGAGGGGTGCATGCACCAAGTCAGCTATGCCAGAGGCAAGTACTTCCTCAGTCAAGCCTATTGGTGTTAGCCGCAACACTAAGACAAAGGCGAACAAACTAGCCCGTACAGTTGCTGGCGCATTCTTCAACACCGCCTCTTTTTCAGGTGTCAGAAATCAGCAGAAATCCTCTGTTATGGCTTACAGCGACAGAAGGTCTGCTTTCAAAGTCCTGAAGAGGCTGAAAAATGTTCTTTGCCAGAAGGACGAAATTTCCCTTGAATGGGCAATCATCACAGTAGAGGCTCACAAAGCCTGTATTGCAAAACAAGTGGCAACTCATAAAAGATGCTGGTCTGTTGAGGCAGCCCCAAATCAGCAGAGTGACCAACTGTCGGTCACCAAAAGACCAAGATTGGTCAATTCCAACCCTGTTAAAGACAGGAGTTTCAGCGGAGCGGCCAAGGACAGCCAGGTATGAAATGTTATTGAAAAGAGTAGCAGCGATCGACACAACTCATCGTCAAATTGGAAGTTGGTGGAAATCACTCTTCTTCAGGTGTACAAACACATACTAGAGGCAAATGCAGACCCTCCACCAAGCTGTCGTGACGCTGATTGGTACCAGAGTCATGTCAAGCTGTAAGCTTGGATCAACGTTCAGCGGATCTGTATAAGCAGGCTTTCGACAGATTTGGAGAAGCCTGGCCCGGAGGAAAGCTTGAAGCTGCCTCCAGGGAAGACATCCCGAATCGGCATAGGTCCAGGGCATGGATACCAGCGGAACCATCTACACCGGAGTAAATTGTTTAGTTGATTAAGCTTAGCAATGCTGACCTTCCGGTGAACAATTGGAAGGCAGCTAAGGTAAGCGAGCGCAGCAATGGTTAGCAAGAGGCCCCCATAATCCTAAATGAGGAGTCGGTAGCTCCATTGGAATCGAAGGACGGGGTGATAAGCTAAGGCTTTTCGGCTATCACCCTGCGAGTATATCGCAAGGATCGTACTGGAAAGCCAGTACGGGAACCGAGTAAGGAGAGTGGGAGTGAGGTAGCTGTGGAAGCATCAGTAGACCCGATCTCTCTAAGTCAGATCTTCTCTCCGATGACGTAGGAAGTACCACCTCCACTGCGGAGTTGGCTGCGGACCTTCTCCAAACACTCGACCTGGTCGAGGAGGAGATGTCCTTATCTGACGAGGAGGCGGACAAAACCTTGTGTCGTGATGCTGAGGTTTGTTCAAATATACCTCCATCAATCTAAGGCGGCATCTGCCGCACTGCTCCTCCACATGTCCCAAAAAGAAGAGAAGCTAATACTGGCCTAAGAACCTTGGGTTGTAGGAAACCGGGATTTTGGGCTCAACATGAAGGGAAACAATACAGTATCTCTTACTAAAGTAGGTAAGCCGAGTGCTTGCATAATCATAAAGGAAGGCTTGAAGTTTTTAACCTTGTATAATTTCAGTGATCAGGACACCGTTGCCATAACAGTGGAAAGGCAGTCCAAACCCCTTTGCGCTGTCTCCTGCTATATGGCACATGATGTTCTGTCACCTCCAACTAGCTTGCAGAGGATCGCAAGTGAAGCCACTGCAAGAGGTATCCCTATGATAGTCGGGGTGGACGACAATTCCATTTAACTTGAGCCACAAAACCTTGAGCTTCATCGTGTCTGTACTGACGGGGAAAGATTAGGTGTTGCTTTCAATGATTACCGCCAAAGTTGCAGATCGAAAAACAAGGAAGAAAGAATCCAACAATTCATGTGTGAATGCACAGAACTATTCAAAAAACCCATGCAAACCTTGGGCTTATCTTTCCTGGATAGCCTCACGGAAGCAGCTGATTCAAATATGAGCTACGTAGCCAACTTTTTAGGAGAATCCTGATGGTTCTCGTCATCCCGTAAGTTCTAGTGCCGTCTCAATCTTTTTTGGTATCACAATGGGCCTATAGTTGCTTAACCATCTTTGGATAAAGGAGGCTGCCACAACAACCACCCAAACAACCATGAAAGGATCTCGTAGACTGTATACTACAACCGATAAATGACCTTTACGGAGATGCAAAAAAGTATTTTGCCCAGTATTTTGCCAGAAGCAAAGGAAAAATCCAGTGAAGCTAAACAACGAAAACTTTTTCATACCATAACGAAAATCGTATACACATTTAAATTATTCAAGATTTTTTTATTAATTTCCATCATTATGCAACTGTAATATAATTTTTCATGTATATTTTTCACCTCAGTAATACATTCTTGTCATTAGATGATACATGTGAAGGTAGCGTTTACTTAACTCTGCATATTGTTTTGAAATTCTTGAGATTTCACAGTTTTGTTTGTTAGCGTCCGGTAGAAATCTCTTTTCCAAATCTTCCTTTATATCACCTTTGACGTATATGGTAGATACAATAGATTATTCCAGAATTTCCGGGAGCTCATAATGAACATCACCGTCGCACCAGCCTAAAGCATTGATATTCTCCATCTTAAAACCATTTTACCTGCGAGCTTGGAAACACAGCTTCTGGTGCTGGTAAGGCGGGCAAAGTTGTGGATCACAACATAAGCTGATTTGAAAGGCAATATTGCAAGCTCTTTGAGGGAACATTGACCGTTGTTTCCAGAAACACACTGAATGTCAACATTGAGCTCGGGTATGTGGCCATAAACAGAGGTACCTAGAAAACTAAATTTTTTTTCAATTTACAATATTTATATATGTTTTTCACAGCATAAACTAATAATTTGTAATTATTTATACAGCGTTTACCTAACACATATCCATTATATGTGCATTTTCTTCCATCTACAAGTCTAAATTCTCCCTGCCCCTATAGGGAAGCTGATAATTTCTGCATTTAAAATCATAATACTTTCTGAAAGAGCAAAGGTATTTGAATGATTCACATTTGGAACAGCCCTGCCATATAGCTCATACTTAACTCACAAGCAGGTCTTAAACAACAATAAATTGGTTTTATTTCAGATGAATTTAGAAGCGTAGAAACCCATTGTATGTGAATTTGAAAATTTTTCACTAACGTTATCATGAAAGAAACCGAAGAACTACAATACTCGCAACTTTCACAAAAATTAATTGCACGATTATTTAAATTTAACACATTTCTTCCACCATTATCAATCCCGGGGTTACTTTCTACATTATTACTTTCACTACTGCTGTTCAAGTCAAACAACTCTCTCAAAAAAAATGTTTGAGAAGGAGATATCAAATTTTAATGAAAATTTCGTTCAAACAAGTTCAAGTTCAAACAAAGCGAAGGGGAAAATGTCAGCATCCACCTACCGCTAAACGGATGAAAAAGCTAAAAACGCAGGGATGTGGCATGTTAAGAATTTAAAATCTTATACTACACATACATCCTTTTAGATTGACCTACAGACAGGCATGTGAAACAATTAAAAGTTCTAGTAGAACCCACAACAAATATGCGGGGATATATCGATCACCACGAGTCTTGGGGCCTTCGTTTTCATTCGTGTAACTCCATTTTCGTCATTTTTTTATTCTTTAGTGTTGATACATTCGAATAAATTTTGAAAAAAATCGTTGAGCCGTTTTCAATTTAAGTAAAAAAGTGGAAAAATTAGGTTTTTTTCATAAATAATAAATTTACAACCATATTTACGGAACACAGTAATCAATTTTTATAAAATTTCTATATTCTAAACAGTGTTTATAAACACATCATCAAAACTTTTTCTCATGATTACAAAAAAATTAAATTCAAAATAAAAAATCATTAACAGTCATCATGATCTTCAAGGTCATTTTTGTCATGCGTTAAATCTCGCGAACCAAACATACGATTTGCATCATTAGGATGTCACTCGACGCGTATTATCATTTCTGTGAATTTTTCAAATTTTGAAAAAAACCGTTGCAGCCGTTGTTTAAAAAGGAGGAGGAGGAGAGGAAAAAAAGTGCAAAAATTAGGTCTTTTTTATAAACAATAAATTTTTAACCTGGTTGACGGAACACAGTAATCAATTTTTATAAAATTTATATACTCCAAGCTGTGTTTATAAAAACATCATCAAACATTTCCATCATGTCTACAACAAACATTAAATAAAAAATAAAAAATCAATAATAGTGATCATGATCTTCAAGGTCATTTCTGTCATTCACTATATCTTACGAACTAGATATTATATTTGCATCATTAAGGTGTAAATCGACGTGTAAGAACATCTTTGTGATTTTTCGTTTCAGCCGTTTTTTTTCAATTTAATAGTAGAAAATGCAAAAAATTAAGGGTTTTTTTTCAAAAAAATATATTTTTTTACCTGATTTGCACAACACAGTAATAAATGTTTATAAAATTTATACATTCTTATCAGTTTTTGAAGAAAAACCGGCACGATTTTTTTCTAAAAAAATAAATAAATTGAAGATAAAAAATCATTCAAAGTTAACATGTGAAGAGGATTCATAACAATGACATTATTTTAGATCTTTTATTCAAAATAAATTGTTGTAAATTCAATCAAAGTTTTAGAATATTTGGATAATTTAAGCAGATTTTTAATAGTTTTTAAGAGTCTTTTAGTTAAAAAAAACTGCTTAAACTTTCAAAATCATCAAAATTTCAATCAAATTTGCATTTGTGGTAATCAACGTTTTGAATGGTGAAATGTTTTTTAGTCAATACTTTGTAGGCTCATATGCTTTTAAAAACTTTCATCAATTAAAAAATTGTAGGTTTTAGTAGATTCATTCTTTAGTAATCGTAACATTTCAAATACTTCCTCCATCATCATTTGTAATACATTTTACCTTTTACATGCATATTCAAAATTTACCAAACGAATGTTTTAAGTAATTATTAATCTCATTGATGTCAGATCGTGAAAAAATATAAATTCAGTGATTATGCTGAAGTCATGGCAATTTTGAACGGAACTATTCAAAATGGTCATCACGCGACAAAATCTCTTCATTGAGAGTAATAACAAAAACTGCATTCATTTTTCCTAGCACTCTTTTGTCCTTCAAGCATCGATGTGAAAATAACAAATAACGTAGAAAAGCTTCCCAACGATTGATTGATCAAATCAATCTACCCGCATCCATCAAAAGCCTTACGTAATCAATGGATACTCTCGTAGATGATATGATTAATATTAACTCAATCCTGTTACTGCTTTGAATACCGCTCATTATTATTACTTAAAGTAGTAGTATTTTCAAAATTATTATTGTGTACAATTTTTTTAATGTTTATCTGAATATTACTGGAAAGTTGACTGTTTGAACCTTAAGTGTCGCACTTCGCGGCTTGTTTTCAAAATTATTATTGTGTTTAATATTTTTAATGTTTATCTAGATATTACTGGAAAGTTGACCGTGTGGACCTCAAGGGTCGCACTTCGCGGTCTGTTTCCTTTGTGTTATTGTGGGCCGGAACCAACTTTCGCGGGAACATCGGTGAGTCGGATTCTCGTTCTTTGGCTCAAGAGGCCCATTTGCGTGGATGAATTGTGCCCACGACCCGTCTCCAACCCGAAAGCCTCGACCGATCAAATAGGAACCAACTTAGGTCCTTACCCGAAAAGTAACGGTAACATTTGGCGCCCGATGTGGGGCAGCATAATAGAACAAGTTTGCCGTGATCGCCATTTTCGGCCCATAAGCAATTGTAGGGGTGAAAGTGAAGTGTATTAGTGGATATACATTTTAGAGAAAATTGCGCCCGCTCGTAACCAAGGGGCGAAGGTATTTGCATCCAGCACCACATTGTGGTTAGTGCGGCCCGACCGGAGGACGACGTATGAATGGCCTGGAGGAGAACCATCTCATCGCAATCCTCGCTCGTGGTCGTCGCCATAATGTCATAATTGATTTGTAATTTAATCAAGACGGACTTACCGAATACAGTGCGTTTTCTTTTTAATTTTGTTTTTTTATAGAAAAGTGAAAGTAGTTAAGTCGTTAAGTAAATATTTAGTTTGAAGATTGGCGAAGGTAGCCAAGATTCTCATAGACAGGTTCAGCAAAGATGAGTTGGCGTATGAGTTGTGTTTTCGTCACCAGCCAGGTGGAAGTGTGGACGAAATGCGCCGTACTCTCCAAGCGGCGTTGAGGGTGGAGCAGGCGCTCGATGCATCGATGGTAGAGGCCAGAAGCTATTCCTATACGCCGAAAGAGTGGGTGGAGACGGTACGGGAAAAATCTCTAAAATCCGAGCTCTCGTCGAGAAATTTGACGATGAAATAGAGAGTGACAAATTTCTGAAGATCAAAACCAAGATCGAATTCGGTTTGAAGTGGTTGGCGAGCATCCAACTCGATGAGTTGAAACTCGAAAAGGAGATCTGCAAACTCCGAGGGGAACTGATGATGGCGATGGTGATGTCTTGATTAAAGCGGAAGGTGACGAAGAGAAAGAAAAAGCGTGCGCGACTGCTCCGGGGAGGGCTCCGGCTATACTGACGGAAGCTAGCAACCCACCTGAACCATTGTTTTCCACACCTCGTACCGAGAAGAGACCTGAGAAGTCGCAAGACGTGTGAAAGTGGGTGTAAAATTTTCCAGTGACACCACCGGATCCGTCAATGCAATCTTGGAACGCGTGGAGGAGTTACGGGTGGCAAAAGGGGTTATCAAGCCCCAACTGTTCCGACTCGCTACCGAATTGTGCGAAGACAAGGCCTTAATATGGTATCGGTCAGTAAGAGCACGCGTTAGAAGTTGGGTGGAACTTTGCCAGGAGTTGCGGGAAGAATTCCTACCGCCCGACTACAATATACGACTGTGGGAAGAGATTCGGCACCGTCGCCGTGATGGACGGACTTATTCGTCGTCTTACGGACAGGGCCGTGGAGAGAAAATTCGGACTCGGGGAGATTTTGGTATCGGGCCCCCTTTTTCCCGATACACTTACAAATTAAAAGTGGATGACATACCAGTCCATAAATAAAAAAGGAAAGAAATATATATAAATATGTATAAAGTTGTTTTTCTATTCATTGAACGTTCCATTGTGATTTTTCTTTTGTTTTTATTATATGTTGATGTAATAAAACCTGGAAATGTGGAAAACACAAACATAAATAAATAAAAATAAATAAATAGAATGAAAGCACATACATTTTTATAAATCTTGTACATAATTCAGAAATAGGTTTTTCTTGCCTTAGCTGATGCAAAAGCGTCAATTATTTGTTTGAAGTCCAGTTCTTTAGCAAGTTAAGCCTCAAAACAAAGTATTGCCAATCCAGTAACTCTAGTTTGCGTTGAACAGGAACGATTGTAGTGTTGTGTTCTAAAACACATGCCATGTTGTGTTTTGGAAATGGTAGGATCGTCATGTTGTGTTTCAGGATCGCCATTCTTCTTTCTATTGGATATATGAAAAAGGGGGAACGTAGAGATTGAAAAACTCACATCTCTTCGAAAAAGGGAAAACCACCTACCGGCATTCCGAAGATTGCCAAATATTTTGCGCAGAGACGATGCTCAAGCAGCCGATAATTCTGTGTACTTTAATGCCACTAAAAGGCATATCTGTATCCAAGTTGAAGTCTGGTTTTGCCGAATTTATCAGGCAAAGTCTAATCAAAGTCTTACTCTGCCGAAAGGAGGCAGTTGCTTAATAAAATAGCAGTTTGCTTTGAGTCTATTAGACACACTTAATTTTCTTTATTCAGTTCTCTTAATTTATACAATATTCTATTTACTTATTCTATCCGTACTCTAAATACAATGTAAATTTTAATTCTAAATACATAACGAAAATGCTTACTTTAAAACTTGAATCATCCAATCCAAATTAAAGGGACTAGGTTCCCACATTCTTCTATCCATTTCATAATACTCATATGTCAACCCATTTTATCAATATGGGCTATGAGTAATTGATTTAGTATCAGTGCACAGCGCAGGGCAATAACCAGGCGGCGATATGAGTAGGTCAGTAAACACTCGACCGCGTCTGGCTATTTGTAAACAAAGAGTTTTTCATTCATCTATTGTAATTGGATACTCAATTAGTGTTGAATGAGCTTACATACGTACATGCCTAGATGGCGTGCTAAATGGATCGTACATGGGTTGAGGTACGAGATTAATGTTGACATGTGCCTGGGCTGAAGTGGTTATTGTTGTGTGTATATACTACAACCTAACCCTTTGAGATGAGAATTTGTAAATCAAATTCGAGGCTAAATGGGGATAGTTTTGGTTGCTCGTTTGTATAAAGTACGTAATTACAATTGATGATTAAAGTAAGTTTATATTATTTTGGTATGTACAAAAATTTGCTATATGTAATTTGGATAAAATAATTTTATGTTATAAATAGTTCTTTTATTTTGAATTTTTGTATAACTTAAGCCTATTGTTATGAATCCATTTATTACAATTATCTATTTCTATTAGCGTATTTACGCTGTTTGTGTCCAACACTTTATAAGGACCTTTATATGGCTTTTGGCCTTTTTTCTTATTTCCAACTTTAATTAGTACTAAGTCATTGATTTTTACATTCAAGGGATTTGCGTATGCTGCTTTTTTGTTTCTCGCTATTTTAGTTTTTTCTATTAGACTTCTAGCTTTTGATATGGACGTTTTTAACCTTAGTTTTAATTCATTGGTATAGTTGTCAATGTCATAGATTCTGTCTGTATTCTCTAGATTGTCACTTGGTAAGTACGAAAGTTTTCCAAAAACTAGCTCATATGGTGTGTAGTTGGTATCCACGTGAGAGGTCGTATTATACGAGAATGTGTAAAATAGTACCCATTCGTCTCATTTATTGTCGTCAACGAAATCTAAGAGGTATTCGTTGAGGACATGGTGGTTCCCTTCTACTACAACTAACGTCTCGTGGTGATATGGAGTTGAAAAAATCTGTTTCATTTTTAAAATTTCGCAAATTTCCTTCATGAGTTTATTCGTAAACTCTGTTCCTAAATCGGTTTTTAAAACTTTAAACTGACCATATTGTAGTATGAAATTATTTACAAGTGCCTTTGCTACGGTTTTGGCTTCCTTCTTTTCTAAGGGTATTGGGGTAATATACTTAGTTAATTCGCACTGTATAGTTAATATGTATCGATAGTTATTTGAAAATCTAAGAGGATCGACAATGTCCGCGGTTATTATTTCAAAACTAGTAGATGGTGTATCGGTTTTAATCATTCTTTCCTTCGTGGGCTTTGTTATTTTATTAAATTTGCATTTATCGCATTGATTTATATAATGCTTTATCATTTTGCTCATGTCCCTCCAACAGTATCTTTGTCTCAATTTCAAATATGTTTTTCGAATTCCTGTATGTCCTCCGTGTGGCGATTCGTGGAATTCTTCAATAAGTTTTCGTTGTATAGCGATATCATTAATTCTTTTAGGGGGTCTATATATCATTATATTTAATTGTATATTCATATCTCGTTGCAACGTATTATATATCTTCTTAAATTGCTCTTTGGGTACGTACCTAAAAAACTTATCTTCCATAGATAGAGTCTTTATAAAATTCTGCTGCGAGTAATTCAGTAACTTCTTCAATACAGAAACTAGTTTCGTGTTTGAGTTATCGTTACAATTATCGCGAATTCTCACACTTAGTTTTTCGCTCGCGGAAACGGATTTCTCGTGAGCTTTATCGCTAAGGTGGATCATTAAATAATCTTTTCGCTTCGAGATTATATTCTTCTTTTTATTTTCATTTTTGTTGCGCAACATATTAAATTTTAGTTTTAGTGCCCCTGTAATATCAGATAGCGAGGTACAATCGAACGCATAGAGGTGATCAATCTACCGTTTTCGTTTGTCGCTCTCGTTATCGATTTCTATATTTGTTTGTTTCTTTTGTTTAGTCGCCTTGCTTCTTGTTATCACCATAAGTTTCTTACTGATACTTTCATCATTGGTTGGCGGTATCATTGATTTCAGAATTTCAGAGTCCAATTGTATCCTTGATAGTGCGTCTGCATTAGTGTTGATATTACCCTTTTTGTATATTATTTCAAAATCATAGTCCGATAAATGTAAACGTATTCGTGTCAATTTAGATGATGGGTTCTTGTGAGTAAACAATGATACTAAAGGCCTGTGGTCTGATACTACTGTAAACTTTCGTCCATACAAATATGGTCTGAAAAAATTTATCCCCCAGTGTATCGCCAAAAGTTATTTTTCAATGATTGGTTTGTTTAACTCATGCTTGTTCAATGATTTCCTCACGTATGAGATGGGTAAATCAGAACCGATCTCTCCTTGTGACAGAATTGCACCTAATGCAAAAATCGATGCGTCAGTAGTAAGAATAAATGGTTTGTCAAAATCTGGATACTGTAGTATTGGTGGTGACATCAATTTTTATTTTAGTAGATCGTATGCTCTTTCCTGTTCTTCTTCCCAAATAAACGGTGATTTTTTCTTCAATAAAGAGTTCAAACTCTTTGCCGTTTCTGCAAATTTTGGGATGAAGCGACGGTAATAGTTACAAAAAGCTACGAATATTCTGACGTCATCCGCTATTTAAGGGATTGGATAATTCTTTATGACCTCGGGTTTGGCAGGATCTGTTCGTATCCCGTCTGCTGTAATGAGGTGTCCTAAGTAAACTATTTCGGATTTTAGAAATTTGCATTTACTTGCATTCAATTTGAGGTTATATTTGCGTAGTCTTTGTACCACTTTAGATAAATTCTCATTATTGTGTTTGATGCTGCATCCAAAGACCATAATGTCATCGACATATAAAAAAGCTGAATGACTTAAACATGTCAGTGCGATGGTGAGCATTCTTTGAAAGCTGTTTGAGGAAATTTTTAATCCAAAAGGTAGTCTCTTGAATTGGTAGTGCCCGTTGCCTGTGGAAAAAGCTGGTAAAGGTCTGGAGTCTTTTTCTAGTTCAATCTGGTGAAAATAACTCATCATATCTAAGGTGGAGAAGTATTTTGCTCTACCGAGTTTGTCGAGCACATCTTCCAACCTTGCCAATGGAAATTTGTCGTTTACTATCTTGTCGTTCAACTTTCTAAAGTCAACAACAAGTCTCCATTTCTTTGTATCGTCAGAGCTTTTCTTTGGTACAACTAATAATGGTGGGTTGTATGGGCTAGTGGAAGGTTCTGCTATGTCATTATCTTCCAATCCTTGGACTTTTTTTTTGTATTTCCTCGTTTTGTGTCTGTGGTAATCGATAATTTTTGATGTAAACTGGTATCTCATCAGTAGTATTGAGCTTTGCTCGTAGAAATTGTTTTTCGTGAGATTTTCACCTTCAAGATGGAAAACATCTTGGTATTGTTTTATTATTTCTAATAAGCTCTTGTTTGCATGTTCATCTAAACTGTTTGTATTAATGACATCTAACAACTCGTTCAAAAGTTTGTTGTCGAAAATTTGCTTTGCTTTTAAAATTTTGTAGTTCTTAAGAGGCTCTAAATATAGTTCAAAGTGTTTGAGTGTTACATTGTGCTCATTAGTGTTTAATATTTTAACGTGACATACGCCTTTCGCCGGTATAATGCGATTCCCTAAAAATACTCCATTTTGTATCTCTTTGTTGGAAATGACGCAGTCTTCGGATCTATTGATCTCTAATGGGATCATGGCTTCTGTTCTCGCTGGAACATTTATTTGCGCCATAATGATTTTTCTAGTATACATCGGTAATGTAATATCTTTGTCAAGGGTACAAAAAGTAATTGTATAAGACTCGAAATTAATTTTGCACATATATTTACTGAGTAAATCTCTACCTAATATACCATCAGTTTCTATTGGAAAGTCCTCATCTACTATGTGGAAAGAATCTGTTATCATCTTGTCGTCGATTATGAATTTTATTTGTGTCGTTCCCAGCGACATTGTTGTCTCGTTTGTAATGCTCGTGAGTTTGCATTTATTTTCGGGCTTTAAATCGATATTAGTGCGAATTAAGCTATTACCTTTAATTAAAGATATGTCTGCACCTGTATCTATTAAAAGCTGCAGGTATCTATTTTCATTGTTATTGAATATTTTTATATAGTTAGTGCTGAAATCGTTGATTTTATATATTTTGTTAATTATATTAGATTTAGTTTTTACAATATTTTTGGCCAAGTTATCTATTCTTCGTCCGGGAGGTTGCCGATCTCCTCTCGGGCGGTTGTCAAGTTTCCCTGATTCTGTATAGTACGAATTCTCCTAGTGTTGTTAGGGTTATTTCTATTATTTGAGTAATTTCTATCATTGGAATAGTTTCTATTATTAGAGCAATTTATATTATTAGAGTAATTTTTGTTATTCGAATTATTTCTGTTTTGGAAATTACTTTCGCGATTGAAATTTCTGTTATTCATCGCGTTATGGTGAGAATTTCTATTATTAAATTGTGGTCGCCTCTGAAAATTTTGATTATTAGGATGGACGTTATTATGGTTTCCAAATCTATTGCGGAAATTTCTTCTATCCCTGTTCACGCATAAAATACTGTTTTGTTGGGCTTCATTTCCATCTACTTCTGTAGCTAGAGAAATAGCTTCGCTCAATTTTGCAGGTCTCGCTGCAAATACTGTTTCCCTTATTTGTTCGTTTAGACCGTTCTTGAAGACTGTTAAGGCATACATGTCGTTTACGCTATGTATTGCTTGTTTTGCAACTTGTTGCGGGTTTGGACCTAGTTCTTGTATTTGCAAATGATTTAGTTCATTGACTAGGTTCAGTATTTTATCTTTGTAAATTGAAATTGGAAGTCGCTTTTGTGACAACGTCGAAAGTTGTGTATGAATTTGAGGGATTGTTTTTGGATTTTTGTACTTACGTCTGAGTTCAGTCTCAAAAGTGTCTAGATCTGTAATATCTGACGTGTTTAGTGAAGTTCTAACGTTTGGACTAAGCTTAACATGTATAACAAAATTTAGTGGTTCAGTTTTTCCTTCCGTCGTATGTTTCTTGCCAATGAGTTGTATAATGATTAAAAACGTCTCGAGCTCTGAAAATTTACCGTCAAAGTTAGGTATTGTTTTAATAGCCGTTTCTATGTATAAATCTGCCATTTCGGTGTATGAAATTTCGTCTTTAATTTTTACTAGAATGTTTTCGGCGTTCAACCGTGTTACTAAATTAGAAATTATTGACTTGGTTGTGGATGAAAGTGCCGTTTTTAACTCTATAGCTTCACCTTCTTTTAGTGTTCTAAAAAGATTTAGATATTCGGCTTCTATTTCAATTACCTTTTCTAATTTTTCTTTAAGAGTTTTGACCGTGTAGGTCTTGGTTTTTCTTAAATTTGAAAGTGTGTTCTGCAAGTCAATTAGTAACTCTTGTATTCTGTTCATAGACATTTGGAAAATTTATCAAACATTGTTTCTTCCTAAAACAATATTTCTGTCTACGACCTTTCGAGCATACTTCTTTTGTTTACTATTGTATATATATATAAAAGTCCTAATATGATTATTAAAAAGATGGACGTACTTATCGTCTGTTTATATTCTATCAATATATTTTCGTTAGTGCTACAATTGTTTCCCATTTCAACAAATATCCTATACTATTATACTATTTCAGTTTATTAAGTCGTTTTGTGAATTTTATTTTATTTTCTCCCGTAGAATTGTAGATTAGGCGATGTATGATTGCTTTCTCCTTCCTATCGTTGAATTTTCGTCTTCCTCGTTGACATCTTTTTATTTTCTGGATTCGCGGCTCATTCAGTTGTTTCCTCTTGAAATCCGTGATTTTCCTTGGCTGTGGTCCAGGTAGCGGCGTTGGTTTGTATTTCGATGCCTGTGTGCTATGCTCCGGTTCATATTTTTCGTCGATTTTCTTCGTGCATCGCTCGAAAATTTGATGAAATTCTTCCTCCGTCTCGAGGTCGTGTATTTCACCATTCTCTAATTCATCATTGTCCAGATGCGGCAGGCAGACTTCTTCGTTTACGGTTATGATGTCCAAAAGTTCGGGGTTGGCAGGTTCGTGGGTCGCAGGTTCGTGTACATAATTCAGAAATAGGTTTTTCTTGCCTTAGCTGATGCAAAAGCGTCAATTATTTGTTTGAAGTCCAGTTCTTTAGCAAGTTAAGCCTCAAAACAAAGTATTGCCAATCCAGTAACTCTAGTTTGCGTTGAACAGGAACGATTGTAGTGTTGTGTTCTAAAACACATGCCATGTTGTGTTTTGGAAATGGTAGGATCGTCATGTTGTGTTTCAGGATCGCCATTCTTCTTTCTATTGGATATATGAAAAAGGGGGGACATCTCTTCGAAAAAGGGAAAACCACCTACCGGCATTCCATGATTGTCAAATATTTTGCGCAGAGACAATGCTCAAGCAGCCGATAATTCTGTGTACTTTAATGCCACTAAAAGGCATATCTGTATCCAAGTTGAAGTCTGGTTTTGCCGAATTTATCAGGCAAAGTCTAATCAAAGTCTTACTCTGCCGAAAGGAGGCAGTTGCTTAATAAAATAGCAGTTTGCTTTGAGTCTATTAGACACACTTAATTTTCTTTATTCAGTTCTCTTAATTTATACAATATTCTATTTACTTATTCTATCCCTACTCTAAATACAATGTAAATTTTAATTCTAAATACATAACGAAAATGCTTACTTTGAAACTTGAATCATCCAATCCAAATTAAAGGGACTAGGTTCCCACATTCTTCTATCCATTTCATAATACTCATATGTCAACCCATTTTATCAATATGGGCTATGAGTAATTGATTTAGTATCAGTGCACAGCGCAGGCCAATAACCAGGCGGCGATATTAGTAGGTCAGTAAACACTCGACTGCGTCTGGCTATTTGTAAACAAAGAGTTTTTCATTCATCTATTGTAATTGGATACTCAATTAGTGTTGAATGAGCTTACATGCGTACATGCCTAGATGGCATGCTAAATGGATCGCACATGGGTTGAGGTACGAGATTAATGTTGACATGTGCCTGGGCTGAAGTGGTTATTGTTGTGTGTATATACTACAGTAGTCCTCAATTCTCGATAGGACACTGAACGATCTCTCAGCACTTGCAACCGAAACAGGTAAAGTGCAGAAGATTCGCAGCGCAATGCAAATATTTAGAAAAATTTTATCCAAATTCTTCGATACAATTCCATTTAAAATATTAAGTGGAAATATTTCGCACTTGAAGTTTGCTCCCAAAAAGAGTCTTGAGATGAATCATTTCAATAGAAAGCTCATCTGCCACGTCAACCCTATACTTTTGAATGAAACGGACTGCCGCAGCCTTTGCATCTTCGTCCTTCATATGTGGAAATTGTCACAAAAATGAAAATATATCATTTAAATGTGTGATTGTCTCGAATCTTCTATTTATACCGGCGATGATGGAATCGATAATAACATAAAAAGTATCTCTTTTGAATTCCGTCTCACTGTCATCTTCACATGTATCACATTTTCTTTTTCGCTTGATGGGCAATGAAGAAGCAATGTCTGCAAATCCCTTCACCACAATATGACTCTCCAACAAGATTGAAGTCCATTTATTCCGGATAAGTTGCAGGTCATCAAGCAGACTTCTAAGATTTAACACTTCGATATCAATTGTTGCAGTCTTTGCTTGAAGGATAACATTTCTATCGTTGATAGCTTTGAGGATTTTATACCAAATATTCGACATTAAAATGCATTCGAATTTGCAAATATATTTTAGCGTTCCATTTCATGCTTTATAGGTACATAAATTTGTGCATCAACTCCATCGATTAAAAAAAAACAATCGTAGTTTACGGAGTATTGAGATCTTCTCATTGATAATGTATATGATCACAGATTGAATTAAGCAAAGCTATAAAAAAATCAATGAAAGACCAGAGACCGTTGTCCTGAATATGTATTGAATTGTAGTTTAGGAAACAAAATGCGAGAAACTTTCATCACAACTTATAATGTATATATTAGTGAGCATATAAAAAAAGTAATTTGAATATAAGATGTACTAAAATATAACTTCTGTCTCAAAATTGGGGCCCCTTTTAAAATTCTGGGCCCGGGGGGAATCCCCCCGTTCCCCCACCATTTCTACAGGCCTGCTTACGGAACCTTGTCCGGAGTCCGAGAAATTTGAAATTTTTAGAAGTAACATTACTCTATTCTACCAGGCGCAGTTGGGAATGCAGTCCATCGATTCCGTGGCAGACCTCATATGGAAAGGTCGCAAACTGGAGGCCACCAGGAATTCTGTAGAGGCTTATGTGTCTCTATCGACCCGGAGGACAGCCCAACTACAAGAGCCCGACCCTATGAGCCTATGTGAAATGTTGAGAATGCAGTTTCAACTTCAAATCCCACCAGTCGGCTCACCTGCTGGAACTGTCGGAGCACGGATCATTTCGCCCGCGAATGCCGGGAACCTAGGTGTTGTTTGGGATGCGAGATTGAAGGGCAGGCATGGGTACCTTTTCGACTTCAGGGGAGAAGTAAAAGGGAAGAGGTCCTGGTGGTACCGTCTCTCCCGCACGCTGTGATTTTGGGGGTGGATTTGTTGAGGCAGTTTGAGAAGGTGATCAATCTGCAGGATGAACGCTGGGATTTCGTCCACGTAGCGTCTACTACCACACCAGATCATCTACGAGATCAACCGGTTCTAACGCAGCATGAGGAGCAGAAGTTAGGAACTTTGGTGGAAAGTGAGTTCCGGGATATGGGAGAGGGGCTGGGTTGTACATCTCTGGTGGAGCACGTCATAAGTACGGAATTCACTCCTATTTAGCAGAGATACTACCCCGTCTCTCCTGCGATTCAGAAGCATGTCGACGCCGAGCTGGAAGATATGCTGAGGTTAGCGGTCGAGGAGCCCTCGTCCGCAAGAAGGATGCGACTTACCGGTTCCGCGTAAACTTCATGAAAATCAATCGAGTGTCGACTCGGGATGCTTATCCGCTCCCATACGTTTCGGCCACCTTGGAAAAACTGCGAAATACGAAGTATCTCCCCGCGTTAAGTCGGCCTATTGGCAAGTACCAGTAGCTGTGGAATCTCGCCCATACACAACGTTCACTATTCCGGGTAGGGAATTATTTCAATTTAGGAGGATGCCGTTCGGGTTGTCGAACGCTCCAGCTACTTGGCAGCGTTTAATTGATTGGGTTCTGAGACCAGATTTGGAACCCTAATATTTCACATATCTAGAAGATATCATTATTGTCACACAGACTTATGGAAAACACTTGCAGGTCCTTTAGGAGATTTTTCGGCGCTTGAGGGAAGCGGGTTTAAAACTTTCTCGAGACAAATGCCACTTTTGCCGACCTGGGCTCAAGTACCTGTGGTAAGTGGTAGACGAACTTGGGCTAAGTGTGGACGCAGAAAATATCGAATGCATAGTGGGCATTCCCAATCCGACCACTGTGAAGCAGGTGCGACAATTTCTTGAGATGGTATGGGCGTTTTATCCGGACCATGCCTCCTTGATGGCACCTTTGACTGAATTGCTTCCTAAGAACAAGCGTTTTGAGTGGACTCCTTAGTGTGAGGCCACAAACAATTCGATTCTCGTATGAAGCCAGCTATACAGCCAATATTCAAACCAGCTACTTTCGTGAGGCTGTCCAGAAAAGCTGAGCCTAAGGTTTGCATGCGCTTCCTGGACAGTGCTGGGCATTCATACAGAAAGTATTGGATTGTCTCTTCCTCATCTTCCGATCTGCAACTTTGGCAGAAATCGTTGAAAGGAACACCCAATCTTTCTGCGTATCTGCCAATCAGACTGTGCCCGTCAGTACGGACACGATGAAACTCAAGGTTTCGCGGCTCAAGTTAAGAAGCCGCTTGGTGCGTTTGGAGCACAATGCGTGCCAAATTTACCTGGTTGTCCTGCAGGTTTCTTTAAGTAGCCAGGTCCTATTTGCAGCCTCCATGTAATATTGCTGGAATCGTAGCTTTATGGAAGCTAGAGGTTGGCCGACTTGGGTTGTAAGTATACACTCTTGAAGCTCAGTGCCAGCTCGTGCTAGAGCATCTGCTTCGCAACTTCCAGGTATATCACTTTGCCCCTGTACCCAGCAAAGAATCACTTCATGGTGAAGCGATATCACGTTCAGTTGTATCCATTGCAATTTCCGATGAGGTATGTACGCTAGATAGTGATCGGATAGCAGCTGACTGTCAGAGAAAATATTGAGAATTCTTATGAAAATTTTCTGATTTCTCAGCCAGTCTACTGCCTTGTATATTGCAATGACCTCTGCCTGAAACACTGCAGTGGTCTGGAAGCCGAAAGGATAGTTTGTGGCCTATCTGTTCTGCAAAAAGACCACAGCCTACTTTTCAATCCATTTTGGAGCCATCAGTGTAGATGTCCACCGATCACTGCATCCCACCTCTTGCTATTGCCCAGTCATCCCTTCTGAGGATGACTGACTTGAAACCATGATGAAAGCAGGGAATCGAGAACACGAGGTCCACTTCTCCTGGCGTTGGTCCATCCATCCGAAGTATGGCTGAGTGGCCATTGATCCGTTCATGCCAGAGACGTAGAGCTTTTAATCGAACAGCAGTGCACTTGGCCTGCTGTCTCGTGAGTAGTTCAGTTGAGGACAATTTAATAGCATAAACAATGCCTTTGTCGGGGTGTTGTGTAGAGCCCCGGTTATTGCAAAAGCTGCAATCCTTCTGACTTTGTTTAGTAGGTTTACATTTGATGACTTCGCCATAGCTGGCCACCAAATAACTGCGCCATACAGAAGGATTGGTTTCACTATCGCCGTATAGAGCCATGATACAATTTTGAGTTTCAATCCTCACCTTTTCCAATGACTCTTTTGCGGCAGTAGATTGCGCCTCTTGCTTTGCACGCTCTTTCTTCTAGGTTCGCTTTCCATGCGTGCAGTTGATGGTCCTGCTGCTAAGCAGTTGACCGATGAACCCTATCAGGTTGTCATCGGCATTGCTTTCCCCGAGTGCTTTGCCAATAGCCTTATGCTTGATATTGTTAAAAGCCCCTTCGATGTCTATAAAAACCGGTTGCGTGTATTGTTCGATGTAGCTGGTGAGCGAGTGAAGAGCCGATTCAACCGATCTCCCTTTTGTGTATATGTGCTGCGCATTGAAGAGTGGTTTCAAAATAGCTCTCAGATGGATCTCTATCAGTCGTCCCAGAGTTTTCAGCAGAAAAGAGGTGAGACTGATAGGTCTGTAATCCTGAGGTGAGGAGTGGGATGTTTTACCCGCTTTAGGTACGAAAATTATTTTTGCTCCTTTCCACTGCTGTGGAATGTAGGCCATCCGTACACATGCAGGGTATCAATATAGATTGATACCCTTCTGGATCTCAAAAGGTGAGATGTTGCCCAGGTCAGGAGATTTAAAGGGTTGAAATGAGCTGATTGCCCAGCGTAGGAACCTGTCATTTACAGGCAGAATGGTTGGCATACATTCCGGGAGCGTGTGTGGATCCATTTTGTCAGCCACACCCTCACTGCCCGGGAAGTGCGTATCCACGAGAACGGACAACGTTTCGGAGCTGGGTATCGTCCAGACTCCATTTACGTATTTAACGAACCTTAAAAATAAAGCGAAGCTCGTCATGACTTTTCGCAGACGAATGACATCCTTGTGTCCTATTTCTGCACAAAAACTTCTCCAAGAGGTGCTTTTGGCCTTTGGTGGAGGATTTAAACTCTTTCAGTTTTATTTTATAAGAAGACCAGTCAAAATATTCTTTAGCGCGATTGAAGGACTTCCTCCATTACTTCCGCAGCTCCGTCAATATTCCACCATGGAGGCTTATACTTCCCTTTAGGCTTCGTGCAGACCTTGCTGCGTCATTGAAGGCCAATGTAAAAGTCCCAACGGCTTCCTCAAGACCGCATATGTCTTCAATCTCTGGAGGTCCGCCTTCCAACGCAGACTCGAATACTGATTGGTATTTGGCCCAATCCATCCTCCTTTTTTTAATGAAGGTTGGATTTGTCGGAGAGTCAGATGCCAAATCGAACGATCTGTATAGGTGGTCGTAGTACGAGCACTACGTGCCATCCGTTGATAGTCTCGTTCAAGTGCTCGTTCGTCAGAGTGATATCCAGAACCTCTCTACGGCTTGCCGTACTAAAGGTAAAATCCTCACCTTTGTTAGCTAGGGCTATGTCATGCAATAAAATAAATTCAAATAGTGACTCACTCCGTTTATTCGGGTCGGTGTTACCCCAAATGCGATCATGGGCATTGGCGTCCGCCCCGACTATTAAAGGGTGCATCCTTTATGATCTTCTGCAGTCTAGTTTTAGGTGGCAGAACATCATGTGCCATATAGCAGGAGACAGCCCAAAGAGGTTTGGACTGCCTTTCCACTGCTATGGCAACGGTGTCCTGGTCACTGAAATTATACAAGGTTAAAAACTTCAAGCCTTCCTTTACGATTATACAAGCTCACGGTTTACCTGCTGTATTGAGGAATACTGTATTGTATCCCTTCATGTTGAGCCTGCAAACCCGATTTCCTACAACCTAAGATGTTGAGAGTTAAAATTAAATTCCAACCAATATTCATATTTCAAATTCAAAGAGTCTAATGGTTGTCTTATTAAACAATATCATTCACCTTCACGCCAGCAAATATTGTGTACTTTGCACCTGTTTTCATTTGCTGACTTTGAACTTGTTACTTTCTGTAGACTAAGCAAAATTATTGTATAAATTAATTGTTTGGATTACGAATAAACAGACTTGTTAATCAGAGCCCAGGCGGTTAGTTTGTGTTTACTTTCAGGTCTCTTTCCTAGAAGCATTCAGAGAAATACTTAACTAGAGTAATCTGGTTAAGTATTCATACGTCTCTGGAACATAAGAATTCTTCTTTTCAGAAGGCATCAACGACGATCCAGGTCTCCTAGGAAACCTAGGAAATCTAGATTCAATCATTAACATTCCTAGCCCAGTATTAACTCCTCTCTTTTTTGAGCCAGGTGAAAGAGCAGCGCGGCGGATGTCGCCTTAGAGTGCTGGAGGTTCATCTGTAGAAACTTCAGCATCACGACACAAGGTTTTGTCCGCCTTCTCGTCAGATAAGGACATCTCCTCCTTTTCGACCAGGTCGAGGGATTTAAGGAGGTTCCCAGCCAACTCCGCAGTGGAGGTGGTACTTCCTACGTCATTGGAGAGAAGATCTGACTCAGAGAGATCGGGTCTACTGATGCTTCCACAGCTACCTCACTCCCACTCTCCTTACTCGGTTCCCGTACTGGCTTTCCAGTACGGTCCTTGCGATATACTCGCAGGGTGATAGCCGAAAAGCCTTAGCTTATCACCCCGTCCTTCGATTCCCATGGAGCTACCGACTCCTCATTGAGGATTATGGGGGCCTCTTGCTAACCATTGCTGCGCTCGCTTACCTTAGCTGCCTTCCAATTGTTCACCGGAAGGTCAGCATTGCTAAGCTTAATCAACTAAACAATTTACTCCGGTGTAGATGGTTCCGCTGGTATCCATGCCCTGGACCTATGCCGATTCGGGATGTCTTCCCTGGAGGCAGCTTCAAGCTTTCCTCCGGGCCAGGCTTCTCCAAATCTGTCGAAAGCCTGCTTATACAGATCCGCTGAACGTTGATACGTGCAGACTATCAGTTTAACGTGACCCTTGTATCAGCCAGCGTCACGAAAACTTGGTGGAAGGCCAGGATTTGCCTCAAGTGTGGGTTTGTACACCTCAACAAGTGCGATTTCCACCAACTTCCAATTTGACGGTGAGATGATACCAGTGGCGGCTCGTCAGGGGCGGCAAGGTCGGCCCGGCCGTACCAAGAAAATCATCGTAAGCAGGAAATTATTATCAATGATAAAAAAAGGATAAACATTTAATTTTAAGGACTTAACTACTACACGTTGCCTGCTCCTACCTTTATTTACGTCATCCAATCTTTAGGTTTTCATTAGCCGAATATACAGTCCTGGGCTACAAATGAAATAAAATTGAAGCAGCATAATGTAAACGAATAACACATTTCAATCCTAGTTGATATACGCAACATAATACCTAATTTAAAATATTTCATACAAGCATATGTACATACATATGAGTACAATGCATCATCCACCCACCGAAACGGCGGCCGCATCGCACCCAGCAAACATACATACATAGCAAGCACAAGCGAGAATCAAGAAAGCAACGAATGAAATTGCGGCCAAAGAAAATTTGCCGCATCCGAGCACAGTCTTGGTCACTCAACACTTGTCAGATAGCCTCCATTCGAATGTTCTTTTCCATACTAACCATTTATTTGGGTGTTTCGAATCGAATTTCACACCCCGTGTACATATGAGAGAATACAAGAGACTCGGCGGCCAGCCGCATTCAGGGGGAATATGAAAAAAATAGCAATGGAAATAGATTTTTTTACTGGGATGAAGAAAAACGTCAAGTACGAGTTTGTTATAGTAGATAGTGTTTTGATAGTAGAACGGTGGTGGTCTTCTCTTCCATATTGTGACTTATTTAATTAAATAAATTAATTCTGTGTTTTGCTCAGAAGAGTGTGTTTTTCGTAGTTGTTTTTATTGCTGCTTTTGGTAGTTGTTTTTAATTGCTAGAGTAGAAAAATTTGAATTAAAATTTCTTTAAAGATTTTTATAATTGTGAAGTGCGCAATGGAGATGGTTTTGGAAAGTGTTAGAGAATGTGCAAGTAGAAAAGGTGATTTAATAAATCATCTTTTAATAAATAAATTTAACTACATGTCTTATGAAGAAAAACATTTTGTTAAAAATTTACAAATTCCACGACCGAAAATGGGAAATATGATCCAAAAAAAAGCTGGACATAACCGTACGTTTTCCGTTCGACTTTACGATAAATTTTCTTGGCTAACTGGTAGTGAAGATCGTAATAAAGTGTTTTGCTGGTGTTGCATTTTATTTTCGGATACAACTAACCCATTCAGTACTACGGGGTATGATAATTTAAAAGATATTCACCGCGCACTAAATAAGCACCAAAACTCGAAAGAACATACCCACTCGGCTTTGAAATATAAATTACTCGGTAAATTAAACATCGCGAATGCTTTGGATACCGCTCGTCGAGACGGTATCAGTAAATATAATGAAAACGTGCGAGAAAATCGAAAAATGATGAGGCATTTGATAAACATGATAATTTTTCTCTCAACGCAGGAAATGGCATTCAGAGGCAATGATGAGACGGCAGAATCTGACAATCAAGGAAATTTTAAAGAATTAGCCAAATTTGCTTCGAACTTAGATTCCGATTTTAATAAATTTATAGATTCTTCTCAATCATCGGTTTTTACAGGACTGTCAAAGACGATTCAAAATGAATTGATTGAAGCCATAATAAAAGTAGTAAATAATCAAATCAGCAGTCAAATTAACAGCGCAAGTTGCTTTTCTTGGAAAGTAGACGAAACTACTGATATTAGTTGTTTTTCTCAAATGTCCGTTATTTTTCGATTTGTCTTTAAGGGTCAAATAACAGAACGGTTTCTTGGTTTCTTTAATATCAGTAAAGGTCGCCGTGCAAATGACATTTATAATGTTCTGGTTGAACAATTCGGGCTATTCAATATTGAAAAAAAATTGATCGGGCAGACTTACGACGGAGCCGCGGTTATGGCTGGTGAAATTAATGGATTGCAATCTCAAATTAAAGCAATTGCTCCTCAAGCATTGTTTATTCATTGTTATGCACACAAGATGAATTTAGTGCTTCAAGATTCATGTAAAAAAATTCAGGAGTGTAGAATATTTTTCTCAAATGTATCGGGATTTTCAGCTTTCTTTTCAAAATCCACTAAGCGTACTAGTCTCTTAGATTCGATTTGCAGGAAAAGATTGCCTTCAAATGCAGAAACTCGTTGGAATTTCAAGTCCCGTATTGTGCATACTTTGTTTTGCAATAGAGATAGTTTGATTGACGTTTTCAGTCAAATTGTGGAAAATTGTGATGAATGGGATGACATATCTATACGGGAATCCATCGGTTTCAAAAGATTACTTATCGATTTTGATTTTTTATTTTTGATTAATACTTTCAATCTGTTTTTTTTCTCACACAGATCTGGTTTTTTCCATACTCCAGAATAAGTTATCTGATATTGCATACTGCAATGCCAGAATTGCCGCTCTTTTGTCTACTCTTCAAAGTTTCAGGAATGATGAATCTTATTTTACAAATATTTATTCTGAAATAGAACTAATTTCTAATGTTTTACCTCCGTCTGTTAAACGCCGCAAAACAGGTGACATCGAAGATCATCAGCTTTCCAAAAAAAGGTTATATTACGAAATATTAGACCTGCTAATGAATCAAGTTGAATTACGGTTCAAAGATATTTCATCCCTTAGTTTTTTAGAGTTAATTAACCACTCTAAATTTGATTCATACAATCAAAAATTTCCCGAAAAACAGTTTAATGTTTTAAATAGCGTTTACGGTCAATTTTTTGACAGTGAAAAATTGAAAAGAGAGTTGCAAGTTTTATACTCAGATAAAGCAATATTTGGAAACAGCAATAAAGTTGATGACATGGTTAAATTTATTTATGACAACGAAATCATCGATGATGTTCCGGAAGTTTATAGATTTTTTTGTTTAATTGTATCACTCCCGCCAACATCTGCTTCAGCCGAAAGAAGTTTTTCAACTTTGAAACGAATAAAAACTTACAATAGAAATACTATGACCCAATCGCGTATAAATAGTTTGTCGTTATTAGCAATTGAACGAAAATTGGTCAAAGAATTGATGAAAAGTGATAGTTTTTACGATGAAATAATCGATGATTTCGCGGCAACTAAAAACCGTAGAATTGAATTATTTTATAGAAATTGAATAAAAATGTCCATTGCTTTTTATATGCTTTTAGTAACCAGCTTTAACGTTTGTTTTTTGATCTTGAAGATTTATTTTATGTTAACTAGTTTGTAGTTCAGTTCTCTCGTTAATATTCTATCGGTAATGCTTAGGATTTGTGTACGTATTTATTCATTTATTTATATTTTAAAGAAAAAGCTTATTTATAATTGAATATTCTAAGTTATAGTATGAATTACAATGCTTTATTTTTTACAATTTCTTCCACCCGTACAACCATCCTTTTAGTCACAGCTCGTACTTGGCATGTTCTTATGATTTTTATTGTTGTCATTTTTATCAATCCTTCCAATACCCTCCTGGCCATTCCCTTCCCTTCCTGGCGAGAACCTTCTAAACCTTCTCGTGGTTCTTGCTGGACAATTTAATTTTTTGGTTTCGCACGAAGATTAGATAATTGTTTTTTGGACAGAAATACATGCACACTAATTTCTTTACAACAAGCACCAAAAAATTAATTTGACAAATTAGAGCTTCCTTTTCGGCCGACCCAAAAATTTGTGTCACGAGCCGTCACTGGATGATACTATCGCTGCTGCTTCTGTCGATACCAGCCCATACCAGGCTGCCCTTGGCAGCTTCACTAAAACTCCTGACATTAACACGGTAGGGTGTAATTAATCTTGGTCTTTTGTTAACCGGCAGTTGGACGCTCGGCTGATTCGGGGCAGACTCATTAGATCTGCATCTTTTATGAGTTTCCACTTTTTTTGGAATAGAAGCTTTGTAAGCCTCTACTGTGCTGGTTGCCCATTCCAGGGAGATTTCCTTCTGGGAAAGATCATCCGTAGGTTACTCTTTCAGCTTTTTCAGGACTTTGAAGGCAGACTTTCTGTCCCTGTAAGCCAGAACAGAGGATTTCTGCTGATTTTTGACACCTGAAAAAGAGGCGGTGTTGAAGAATGCGCCAGCAACTTTACGGGCTAGTTTTTTCGTCTTTGCCTTAGTGTTGCCGCTAACACCAAGGCTTGACTGAGGAAGTACTTGCTTTTGGCATAGCTGACTTGGTGCATGCACCCCTCGAAGAAGTGGTGGGTTTGCTGAACATCGCGGTTTTCTTCCCATCAGAAGGACGCGTCACGTTCTTCCACTTCCCTTCCGGGCCAAGTGGGTTCTCATTAGTATCTTTTGTACTCCCCTCGCAGCCGCCATCTCCACTCGTTGTGCAGTTCCCCTGAAACCCCATGGCTATCTATGTCGAAACAGGAAGGCCATTCGAGGGTTGGCACATTTCCCTATGAGAATATGTGCTCAGAGCCGGGCCTGAGACTAATCAGGGGTCTGGATTCAACTGAACCTGCACGACCAGACTAGTAGCGACGAGTTTTGAACGTACCGCGAGGCCTTCCAGGGTTTTACCGGGACGGAGGCAGCAGCGGAATTAGCCTGAAAGCTTTTTCCGCAATATTTTCCTCTTGCGTATTCAGGTGACAGAATACCACAGCTACCAGCCCAAAGCATCAAAATTAGTCGTTAAGACGAGAGAGTTGTCCAGAAAACATTTGAAATCGTGCCGTGGTAGATTATTTATCGTTAATCAGGATGCACCATGAGGAGGCGATCTACCCTACATCCCAGACTATACATAGAAGGGGCACAATTTAAAGAAATAACCGCCCACTATTTTCTAGTCTGGTAAAACAATCCAAAGGATACAACGGGACGTTTGGCTCGTTGGGCGGTACGCCTCAACAGTATGATTTTGGCGCCATACACCGCAAGGGTAAAGACCACTTGGTACCAGATGGCTTATCAAGGTCAGTCCCGATCGTGGAATTGGTGGTTACCGGAGAAGCGTTCGATACCTGGTATGAAGCTTTGAAGGCTAGGGCACTTACACGAATGACCGTTACCCAGACTGGCGCGTTCATGATGGTATGCTGTGGAAGAACATACCAGGGAACTATCCGGATTTTGAAGAAGACGAAGCCTGGAAAAACGTGGTTCCGAAGGGTGAGAGAGAAAGGGTGCTACATCGCTGCAATGATGATCCTAGAGCGGGGCATATGGGCGTTAAACAGACGCTAGGCCGGGTGGCTCAGCTACACGGCTGGGCGAAGATGGCCACCGACATTAAACACTATGTGGAAAGATGTAAACTTGTTTGTGGTGGAGAAGAGGGCTCCCATGTGGAGAAGCTAGGCTGCCATGGAAAATGGTCTGCGTCGATTTGGTTAAGCCTTTACCATTGTCGACCCGAGGACATACCCACATTTTGACTGTGGTAGATTAATTTCTTCTTGGATTTCTCTTGAGGTCAGCAACCGCCGCTGAAGTCTGCCAGCTAGTAGAAGAACAGGTGTTCCTTCTGTTTGGAGTGCCGAAATAGGTGGTGTGCGACAATGGGGTCTAATTTCGAGGGAAGAAGTTTCAAGAGGTCGTGGAAGGGTATTGGGCAACCATTAAGTTTACAGCGCTCTACCATCGCCAGGCTAACCCCACGGAACGAAGGAACCGTGATATAAAGAGAATACTTTGCTCTTAGGTCTCCGAAATCCATCACGAGTGGGACCGCGATTTGCGAAAATAAGTTGTGCCCTGCGCACTTACAAACAAGAGATGACTCGGCTTACTTCGTGTTTCGTAAATTTTAGCCGAGAAATGGTGAGTTTCCGGGAGAATCCCCGACTCTGATGCCGAACCGATAAACCCACACCTCCGAGCCAAGGATGTTGCTTCGATCCGAGAGAACATTGTCCAACGGATGTCACGGGGGAGTAGAAAAATAAAGACCGCTATGATACCCGGAAACGTCATCTTTCCTTTCGCGTTGGGGAGCAAGTTTGCCGTAGGAATTACGCGATCTGGGATGCCGCGAAATATTTTTCCGCGAAACTCGCACCTGAATACGTGGGCCCTTTCGGAATAAGGAAGATTGTCTGCAGCTGGACTTACCTACTAGAGGATGAGAAGGGGAAGGTAACAGGTTTTTGGCACGCAAAGGATCTGAAGCCGTTTGCCGATTAGGATGCAAACAGGGATGCTAGTATAATCCGCGGGTATGGTGATGTGTTTTGCACGATGTTGGGTTTTTTAAAAACATTGAATGACGGGGATAATTTATATGAAAACGTTCACGTGAAGTCTATGACCGCGAATACTTAAGGTCAAGAACTTTGATAAAAGAGAACCTTCAGTACCAATATGCTATAATTTTCAGGCACATGGCCACGTGTCAAGAAATTGCCTCTGAACCCAAAGAAAATCGTGATGTGCCAAAAGTTCGGCAAAGGATCACGGTACAAAACTGTACTAACTGCAATACGGCGTAATGGTGCGGTTGTAGATACCATTCGGAACCAAGTCCTAGATGTTATCAAGGTTATTCTCATGAACGGCCTCAAAGTTATAGCACTTATTGACTCAGACAGTGGACGATCAGTTAACAAACGATGGAATGCCAAGTGTAATGAAACTTTGCAGGGGAGAGTTCTAGTCTAAGAAATTTCTGACACACAATTGTAACTCTTGATAGCCGAAGTAGTAAGTGACGTACCTTGGAACCAGGTTTTGTATGGGTGGGAACCACTTTGTCAATCACTTCCAACCAGTGCAGGTTGGTGCTTGGTATACGTGGTTACAAGGAGTTTTAATGGGGAATCAGTACCATTTTGAGTCTGGTGTACGGTCGCGTGGTGGCGGTGATTTCTTGTTTGTAAGAGAGGTGTTGCGGTTGGTTAGTTGGGGTTGTCAGGTGGTATGCGATGATTTGTGTTGGTAGAGGGGTGTAGAGGTTTGTTCAGGTGTGTCGCGGTGATTTGTGTTGTGTTGTGAGGGGTTGCTGAGCGTGGTTGGTAGAAGGGTGTAGAGGTTTGTTCAGGTGTGTGGCGGTGATTTGTGTTGTGTTGTGAGGGGTTGTTGAGCGTGGTTGGTAGAAGGGTGGAGAGGTTTGTTCAGGTGTGTCGCGGTGATTTGTGTTGTTAGATTTGCATGGCGAACAGATGTTCGCATATAGATACACTAATAGTGTTATTTGCGAGGTGTTGTGGGTCCAGTTGGTTGTTAGGGGTGTAGGGTGTCTTTGAAAGGAGAATCTATTGAGTTTTTGTGAAATGGATTACCAGGGCGTCATGAAAGGCTGATGGCAAAATATTCATGATATTAATTAATGCAATTGCACGTTCTGGCCACGGTGAATATATGTAGCGTCTGTTCAAGACAACGATTGATTCGGCCAGGGTAAAGCCTTGCACGCACATTTTTTGTGGCACTGTATCAAAATTAGCTTAATGTATTACAAACCCAATGATCTTCAACACGCCGTGTTACTGTAAAAGGCAAGCCGAATGATGGGTGAAAAGAAACAGGCAGCAATTTTAACGGTAATTGCCATTCATACTGAATTCCGATTCTAACCGTAATGCATTACGAAAAGTATCCAATTAATTTCATACACATGTACGTTGTAGTATAGTAGAACATATAACTATGTTTTAATATTCTAAATACTGCGAGGCAGTCTACCAGGAGCTCATTAACTCAGCAGGTCAAAATATCTCAAGTCTTTTTTGAAGGAAAACGAGTGATGGTAAAGAGGACGATACATGTGTTTTATTGTAATTAAAGGTATTCCCCGAAGGTTTGATGGTCTCGTCGCATTGATCGTCAACAGGTGCTTCTTTCGTGTAGAGATGTATCATGAATTATCAAGTACGTAACGGCAGGTTATGTGTTTGTTCTTGTTGTTTGCTGGGGAACTGTAGATTTGAGGGTGAATATCATTAAAATAACGACTTGTCTTCCGCATTCTTGATGAGTTTTTGTGTTGTACATATTTAACACTATATTGCAAAATGTAGTAATTAAGTGGTATGGCTCAATTTGCAATGTGAATTAATTAGCTTCATGAGAAAATGACGTTTGGTTAACACGGCCGGAAGCACAGACTACATGCATATGCTTGGAATTTGTACATTGTCAATTATGGTGCGTGTGTTTTGATTAAAGTCGTTATAGGGTTTTCGTGAATGGGTTTAGGGGGAATGAAAGTGACCAAGCAGAGATGGGGTGGAAAAAATGATATAAAATGCAGGAAGGTTACACAGTAAAGTCATAATTGAAATTTCTAGCGTACAAACTGCCAGGAATTTGGCGCTGTGGAATATCTGAGGATACTAACAACAGTAAGAGCTGGTGAGCAAATTATTTATATATATATTACTCATAAATAATTTTTACTATCCTGTTACAGATAAAAAACCATTTTGGTAAATTGCAGCCCGATAAAGGTCTATTTTTCAGCTGGTGTAAACTAGCTCATGGTTCCTCATCTTACGATTTCAAATTGTTCCAGTGCGAATATATAAATAACATTTTCAAAATGGTAGGTAATACAACTAAGTTTGATAGCTGAGGTTTACTATCGATTTTGTCCTTTCAGAAAACCGTGGCACTTTTAGACAACATCTGCAACTATACGCCTGATCAACATGTTGCCCTTGTAACATTGGACGTAGGTAAAAAATACAGAATGAAATGTTTTCGATTTATAACCACGCAGTATGAAGCACGCATCACTGTACATTTGGTGGATGGGACCTACTGTTTTCTTCCGCCAAGATTATCGGAGAAAATAAAAACAACAACGTCAGGTTGAGGAGCTCAACAAAATCACAAATTACAATCTCATATTCGAGGGTAGAGATGACACAAGGGGTGGTTATTTCAAAATAAGATTTGTTCAAAATAGCAACGATGAATAAAAAGCATTTTTTGTCATACAACATTGATTTTATTTCCAATTCACTTTTTCCATATCACAACTGTATGAAGAAATAAAAGACTGATTTCGAATGTAATTTAACATTGTATTAAAATATCGCTTATATAATTTCAAAACTTAACATTTCTTACTCTGTAATAAAAACACATTAACTTCCGTATTCTGTTGGAGGCTTTTTCAACATCACAACACTCACATGCATCCGGTCCGGATTCGGCATTGTCATAAAACCATGGACAGGAGTTGTAGTGTATTCCGTGAATTGATGTGGTAGACGGGATCTTTGGGTATAACTTTAATGTTTTGATATCACTTAGCAGCCTCTCATGATATTCATCCAGAAGTACATCCATGTGTTCCGCAAAAAAGTCGTCATATTTGCGTAGTTCCACAGCACTAGTCATCTTGTTCGCACAAAGTTTGTTTGTAAACTGACAATGTTTTCAATGAGAGGTTTTGAACTATACAATATGTGAAAATCTCTCATTGAAAATGTTCTCCCTGAATTTGTAAGAGAGAACGGGTTTTATAATTTCATGTAGTTGCGAAATGTGATGTTTAAATCTAAACCTTTCACGAGCATGCATTTCCCACTCTCCTTTACGACTCATGCAATACGCATAGCCTCATGCTATCATATAGCTCATGTAAACGCTGTCTGCGAATCTAACGTGTTTTGCAATTTCAGCGAGTTGTGATAGGATCCTGGAATGCATTTACATTACGTCTTTTATATCTACCCATGAATTGAGGCACGGTTTTACAAAAGGGTACTGTTCCAAAAAGCTAAACTCCCTCCGGTCGCGGTGAGGACCCCCTATAGGGGGGTGCGAACGTGGTGGCTGTGGTTAAGACCCATATGCGGGTAGAGCCTACTTAGATGCGCCCTGAAGTCGTCATGCTTCCGAGCATGGGGACTTCTGCAGCATCTTTGGGGGCTCGGCGTGGAGTTGCGAGGCAACCCGGTGCCGAGACCGTGAGATCGGCAGAGGATTAGGTAGGCCTCGCTTCCACCAGTATGCTCACTGAGCCTGCACTCAGTAGGCAGACTGGTACTCCCAATGTGGTGGTGGGAGGGCGTTGGCAGCCGCATTGTAGCTGCCCGTTGTCCGACCGCGGACCGTGGAGTTAAGCCCACACGGCAGGCCTCCACGTAAAACGCACGACATTTCTGTTCCAAAAAGCTGAATTTTCGGGAGTCAAAAAAAAAACAATTATACTCTTGGCGTTTTCATTTTTGAAAAATTGAATTGTTGCTAAATCATCTAGAATGTAGCGAGATTGTATTTATCTATCAACATGATTCAATTACCTGTTCCATCAGATGGAAAATTAACTATGAAATTGGGGAGGCTTCGCAAAACGGTATAAATCCGATTTCTATACCGTTTTGCAAAACCGTTTCCACCCTAGCCCAAGAGATGGGTTTTCCATTGATGCTATTTGATTTAGTTTAGCTTAAATCTCACTGTTATGTGATGTTGTTGACACATTCGTATTAATTTTATTTATAGGAAAAGGATATAAAATATGCTCATATGTTCATACATTTTTTATTAGAAAAAAATCGTATAGCATCAGATATTAAAGTGTTGTTGTTTATTTACATTGTTTTTTTATATTAAAGTGATTCATGGTCGATGCAAGTTTAGAATAAAGAAAGCAATAAAAAAGTTTTTAAAATAAATTCACTGAACTCAAGTTTTCACTCACAAAAAACAAAAAATTCTAAAACAAGCCCTCCTCATCAGCGCTGTCAAATTCCAGGGGTTCTTATTCGGCGTCATTAACGGTGTCTTCTTCCATCATTTTTTTTTAAGTCTTTGCAGTCATCTGGTATGTCAATGAATTTTAGAAGTTTTTGAATGTGTTTCTTCTTTTCCGTGGAAAGTTCTCGTCTACGTGGGCGTGAGCGTGAGACAATGAATGAGCTGAGTAAACTTTTGGCTGCAGAACGTTGACATACACCTCAGGGCCATTGTACGTAGATCGGACACTGACTTGAACCTTGCCGTTGAGCTGTTTTTTGTACCCAATAACTTTTACGGTTCGGATTTTGAAAGGCAGCTTTTTCTTGAGTATGGCCGATGCTGCAGTTTTGAAATCGTAAATGAGCCAGGTATCGTTCAATTTCTTCAAGGTGCCATGTTTTCCAAATATAGAGTAATACTCCTGTGGTGAAACATTAGTTTCCTTTTTCCGGAAATCTTTTTCCATCCTTCCAAATACCCGGTCAGGAGGCATGAAACTGTGCCCTCTGACTGGGAAGTAGTGATACACTTCAGAGAACGATTTACAGTCCTCTAAGAAGTACATGCATGTGGCAATCATTACAAAATTTTTGTTCTGAGCGCCGCAACTGTCGCTGTATAATTTCAGCGTCAAGTTTTGACGTCCACTGCATACCAATTTAGCATTAAGGCATTTTAAATAATTCAAAAGGGCAGAGGCTACCTCATTAGATCCACGACCAGATTGTGTTTCCAACCACACATAGTTGAATATGTCTTCCTTTAACTCTTTTTTTTCTTCCTGGTGCTCCATGATTGTTAAATTATAAACGCAAGCCTGCCTACCATAGAAAACTTCTCCTATAGATAGCTTGGGAAGCGGCTGGTTTTGTTCACAGTCGAAGCAAACTTTAACAGTATTGTCTTCCTTCTGGTTCAGTTGGTCAAAAAACCCACGAGCAAGACTTTTGCGAACTTTGTACCCAGTGCGATAATTTTCTTTCTCAAGGTCCTTCGATTTTTTGATATTTAATAAAAATTCTTTGCAAGCGGAACAAGTATCTTGATGTGGGTTCCCAAATCCAATAACGGTTTTGAATTTCGACAGGGAGCATTTAATAGACTCTGACTCCTTTAGGAAGTTATCCCACATTTTAACTATGGTCAATTCCGGAGGCAGATATGATCTTGTGGATTTTTTTGATCTTGAATAATGAGTTGCACGACACTTATATTTATAGATGTGGACTTTGATTGCGCTCGTCATGGAGGCTGACTTTTCCACATTTCGAGCCCCACCACGATTTTCTTTGGGTGACTCTGGGTTTTCATAAAATCTTTTTGCAAGATTCAATATTCTCTTGCGGCTGGCACTTGTTATCCGTTGAAAAGTTTTGAAACAAACGCGAATGTTCAGCTTGGCTTGATTTTTTACGTAGTACTTCACAGTATATGAACGGTTGTTAGCATTAAAGCCAAGTCGCCGTCGCCTTGTTGGGGGAGATATTTTCATATGAAGCAGCAAGAACGTGTCCTGATCAATTTTTTTAGGTACTCTACCAAACTGCTTCCGAAAACGAAACATATTATAACATGATAATAAGGCAGCTTCACAAAAAGATTTCGATGTTATACCGTCTTGTAACCCATGCTGACATGCAATATCCACCGAGTCGTCATTTGCCTCGTAACTTTTCTTCGGCTTTCGAGTTTGCTCCCCTTTCAATTTGCGATGTTTTCGGCCACGATCCAGTTCTACAACCACACAATTATACTCCGGATCACTCATTACGGAAAACACAAACGACCTGAGAATACAAACAATCAAAGAACCGTAAGAAACTCAGTGAGAACTTTGAACGGAGAAACAAAATAGAATTAGTACCGTTTTGGAAAAAATTCATGCTTTTAGGGCGGGAATCGCCCCGTTTCGACAAACCGGAATGTGACCATTCGATTCCTCGTGAAATTTTACATAAAAATCGATATCAAACTCAATTTTTTCGATTTTGGCGCTTATACCCTTTTGCAAAACTGCGCCTCAATTATGAGCCGAAGGAAAACCTAGCCATTTTACAAAAGCTCGATTTTTAACCCTTTTCAAAATCTTCTCAACAAGATAAACATCAGGATATTTCACCTTTATTAATTCTGATTCATAGAAACCATCTTGTATGGTGTTACCTTAATAATCTCCAAGAAAGTATGTCCGTAGTTGTGAGTTTCTCACTTCCTTTATAGTGAATATTTCAGTCGATCAGTTCGGTGTGTAGCCCTTTTCAAACACATGCTTGTACTTACTTATTTGCACATGATTTCCAATTTTAAATTTAGGCTTTGACTTCACCTTAACTTTCTTATAAACTGTTGCAAGTAGATGTAATTCATTTGTTACGTTAACATCTATGGGACGCATCTTGATTATGCGATGTTTTGTTTTGTTGTACTTATCCGTCAACTTCTGTATAATGCTAATCCAATGATAATTCCCATTCATACTGAATTCTTTCCACATTATGCCCTTCAGAATTTGGTTGAATCTCTCGACAATTGAAGTTTTTAACCCGCTGAATGTAGAATAATGGTTTATTTCATAAGTTTTCGTTATCGGATGAAATGTTTTATTGAAAAATTCTTTTCCATCATCGGTTTGTAGATTTCGGGGTATACGTCTCTGTTTGAAAACTTATTCCATAGCTGTAGCCACATCATTGGAATTTTCACTTTTGACGGGGAGAGCCCAAGCGTACTTGAAAAATGTATCAATTATTGTCAATAGAAATTTATAACCACGATTTTCAGACGCATACGCACTCACATCAACCAGATCTGCCTGCCAAAGACCATCAATACCCCTTATAATAACACGTCGACGTGCAAAGTTTTTTCGAGCAGTTCTATGGAGTTCATTAACAATTTGCCTTCTACTCATCTTGAAAAATGTATAAATAAAAATTTTGTAATGGCTTTTATAAGAAGTTCTTCTTTTCCAAACACAAAAAGATGCTGCACTTTAAACACCCTTTTACAATCATGGTGGCAGGCCCGTCTGGCTGCGGGCAGACGACATTCGAACGTTGGTCGCAGTGAATACTTCGTGATAGAAGAATGGAGGAAAAAATAATTGAAGCGGTGCGTGTTCGACGAATTTTATACGATACAAGTGACGATAGTTACTTGAATTCGAAACTGAAAGTCGAAAAGTGGACAGAAGTGGCATATGAAGCGAATGTGGAAAGTGGTTAGTTGATGTACTGTTTGTTTGAATCTGTAGAAAATTTCCATAATATTTATTTAAACAACGTCATGAAACATTTTTGGTGTGATATTTTTTTTTCGAACCTGATTTCCAGTATGCGCAAATTTTTTGTGTCTCAAAATTTTCGTTTTGCAACACTTTCTCGCTGCCAAGGAACCAATCCTGAAGTGTTAAAATACCTCGTGAAGATTGCCATTAAAACTATTGAGAAAGTGTGTTTATAATTAAAAAAGGAGGATCCAGTTTTCCCCGGTTTTTTAATCAGGATATGCTTTCCATCAACGGCTCCTATGAAGTCCGGGAACTGCCATCTTTGCTCGAATGCGACTGCTATTAATTCCCACTGCTCTCGTGTTGGTTCCGGTAGAAACATTGGTTGCATCACTTCCCACATAGCTTTTGATAACTCCTTTACGATATGCGAGACCGTTCGTTTCCTCATTCTGTAGCTATATGCAATAGAACGGTATGAGTTTCCTGTTGCTAAGTACCAAATTAACCTGCGTCGCAAAACTGCGCTACAACTAGCGATGATCATCGCCGTGACTCACACTGCGGTGAAAAACTCACCATGAGTCGACCTGCGTCACGTCGCGGACCTGCGGCTCATCTAGCGGCTGGCCTTATAGAAAAATTTCTTAGAAACAATGCAATGATGCAACCATCAGTGAAGAAAACTATTTGATGTAACGCTGAACAGTGTGCTATAACACGGCAAGCGCCATTTGGAAATATCGAATATTTGAACTCTATTCCTGAGGAATTTTCAAATAGCACGAATCAATCAGTCCTAATTGTACTGGACGATATGATGTTAAATGCTTTTTCAAGACAAGTATGCGAGTTGTTTACGAAAGGATCGCATCATCGTAACCTATCTATCGTTCTGGTGACTAAGAATGTTTTCCATTAGGGAAAATTTTGCCGAGATATTTCACTAAACTGTAAGTATCTAGTATGCTTCAAGAACCCACGAGACAAGAGTCAATTCCATCATCTCGCTAAACAGATATACCCTGAAAACAGTCCGGAGCTTATAAGAATATATAAAGAAATAACTCAACAACCTCATAGCTATTTGCTAATAGACCTAATACAGGATATTAATGACACCTTACGTTTTCGCACCGACATATATAATACAACATTCGTAACGTGCTATTGCTCCCCAGATAGTTTGAAAGAAGACAATGGTGTCACGAATGAGACGATTAAAGGGCAACAAGCATACGCTATACGTTCTTAAAAAAGCTAGCCCGTGTTTAAGAAAGGCTATACTGAAAACCGCCGATCCCGAAGTAATTAAAACTCTATGCGAAATCACACACAATACACTGAAAGGAAATCATTTGCCTAGAGGAAAAATATTCTCCCGGCTTTGTAAATATAAAAAGAGTATGCGTAAGCTAGCGGAGGCTAAACGATCCGTTCTACGCCAACGTAAAGTGTTAATTCAACAATTCTTACCCGTATTGCTAAGATGTGTTCTTTCAGGTGTGATAGGGACTTTAATTGAAAAATATGCATAGAAATAGCAGTCTAAATAAAACGCTTCTATTATCCCCGGAAGTATATGACCGTTTAAGGGAGACAGTTGGGAGCGCTAGTACACAGACACTGTTTAACAAAACCATGAGTAAGATACTGAACAATAAGCACCAAAATGATGAAGCAAAATGGTATCAGTACCGGAATGTGCTAATACAATTTTTAAATGCAACACGAAGAAAAAAATCATTTATGGAGACAAAAGCTGAAAATCTTTCATCGAAAAACCGCATGGATAGTTAGAAATATAAGAATTTGCGTGAAAACAGCACACAGACGAGGTTCTTATTTAAAAACGAAATACCCAACAAAACTTCGCCTCCACGACCGGAGGAGATATTCGAGTCGATAAACGAAATAACACCAATGAAGCAGGAATTGCCTGCTGCTTTTAAGCGACGATTATCAGCAAGTGGAATAGGAAAAAGTCTTAAACCTGCTTCCAAAATAAGGAAAAGTGTGGCTGATTCATTTGAAGGAACCAGCAAAGACTACAAGATAATAACCGGCTAAGATGGTATAACGCAGTATACAATTCCAGCGGATATGAGTGTGGATGAACTGGATGACGTTTTTACTGATTTAGATGCAGTAGATGATAGAGGTGCTGTAGCGTCAGATTTCGATGAAGTAGGTCGAAAGTCTGGCAAGCAATCTATATTAAGATCCTCTCGTCCAAACCATGATCAATTTGAGACTGACATTCCCATAAGAAAGCCTGCTCGGCAAAGTGAGCGGTTAAGATTGAAGACCGAGCCTAGTTCCAGAGTTAAAAACGTGAATTGGGACAGAATTTAGAAAATGCCTATAAACATAATAGATGACGAGTTCTACGTGTGTCTCTTGAGCAACAGTTCCCTAGGCATTTACCCTGAAAATACGCTATCATCTTTCGAAAATATCTTGCCGAGTGTGTGTAAGTTCACCGGCAATTGGTATGTCGGAATAACGGAGATCGCTCTACTAAAACGTAAAAAAGAGAAAAGCGAATCAGGTAGCCGTAAAATTTCTAAACTTTCTCTACCATCTGAAGATAAAAGCGTTACCAAAGCACCACAATCTTTACTAGTTCAAAACGATCCAAAAGCAATAACTATTACCTGGCCGAAATTGAAAAAATAATGTACGATTGTATCGAAGAAGATAGAGATGGAAAGGTAATCTCCGACAAAAGAAGTATTATAGAAGAAAGAGATTTTTGCATACAGTCCGGTAAGATTGCTGATAAAGTTTATTTAAAGTCAGATGCAAAATTTGAATCATTCCGAGCGCTTATAGACTACATAGTTGGAAAGATACCAAGAAACAAACGAAACCACAATGAATTATTACAGATGGTTGATCAATATATTTACCCGTCAAATAGTTTAAGGAAGAAACGGGAAAAAGAAGCGGGAATTCAACCGACCACCCATACATTTCAGCTGAAAGATTATGGCGTGAAGCTTAATGTAGAGCTGCCTATTGCGTCACCGATTAACATAACAGATTTCATAGCCTTGTTACTAAGCGGAATCGAATTTAGTGACGAAGAACTACTTGGTAAAGGAAAGTCATCTAGGATCACAACATCTCAATTACGAAAGCAAGTGTTTGACAAAATTGCCTCAGCAATCCGAGTATCTATATCCTGCACCGCTAAAGAGTCCGGCACTGAAATATTACCCGATGAGTGGGTTAAAACCGATTTTCACACCATCATTAACATGTCCTACAAAAGAGCCGATGGTTCAACTGCTACAACTCCAGTTCCAATAGAAGTGGATAAAACCGATGATATTGCTGGCTTATTCATCGACGCATTCCTAAAGACACCCGTTGAGAAACGCGACCCCGAAACGATCGATGCAACAATTAAAAAGTCGTTTGATAAATCAATAATGCTGGACAGTATAAGTCAGCTGGAAAAATCATTGTCTGTACTTGAAAAAAGAACACATTGTGACAAGCCCTCCAAAGCTATTGAAGATTGTGAAGGAAACAATTTGATATATGTTTATACGGATATTATTCAACCCAGAATAACTGGAAGTTAACTGGTAAGAAATCTACGAGCAATCTCGCTGGGAAGTTGTGATAGCGTTTTTAGATTCGATCATGTGGAGTACTGTCCACTAGAGAAAAAATTTTTCGAAAGTATCCCAATCAAAATTACAGGCCATCATGGCGAGCTAGTTAACTTTGAATCTAGCTTTACTCCAACTTTCATCATGCTTCATTTCAGACGAAGGTAAGAATCTATAAATAATCGCAAGTTCGAAATAACAACATAGTTTTGATACGGGATTTAACACGCCTCTATGTTAATGAGACTACACTACGCGAGTTACTACCTTGGCCAGAGTGGGGGAAAAATAATCTGACATTGGAGAATTGTATCGATCGCCACTTGTGTACCAGCGAGGAAGGGGTGTTGGAAGTTTTTTCAGTGGATTGGTACGCTATCTCCAACCATTATTTCTACGTGGAGCAAAAGCTATAGGCAAACAAGTCGTCGAAACAGGAAAGTCCATTTTTAAAGAGGCAGGAAGCAGGTACTAAAAGAACATGGAAAATCTGCAGTACACGAATTAGCCCATGGAAGGTAGAGGTAGGAGATTAGCTATAAAACGAGCTAACCCTCACACAAGCAAGCAGCTGAAATCGGTGCCTAACCGTAAAAAAAGGAGAAAAGTGAGAAAGCTATGATCGAGCAGAACTAAGAAAACTATAAAAAGAAGACGCCAATTAAGAAAGCGTGCATTGGATATATTTGACAAGTAGATAATACCATCACGATGCAGAAAGAATGTATGAAGTCTGAATTGGATATTTTTACCTCACCACCAATTCAAAACAGTATTCTGAAGACCGAAGAGGTTGCTTACAAGCCTATTGCATCACTGGACAATTCTTTTGTGTTGGAATTTGTCTCACTCGGCCATGGAGATACATATCGTGACTTATCCAGCATTTACTTACGCCTCAAAGTGCAGCTGATTAAATTTAAAAATGGCAAGGAAGAACTTTTCACGGGAAAGGAGAAACTTAAGAAAGCTGATGGGACTGATATTTTAGCTGATCCCGTTTGTGTAGCTAACAATCTCATGAATTCAATTTTTAGACAATGTACTGTACAATTGAATGGTAAGAATATAACTCAGACAGACAAAAATTACCACTACCGCGCATATATTGAAAATTTACTGAACTATGGTAAAGACGCTGCATCAACTCATCTCGAATCAGACGGTTGGTATCTAGATCATAATGAGATGGACATGATTGAAGACTCAAGACCTGGTGGTGGTCCTACTGAGTTAAATGAGGGCTATCTTGAAAGGTCTGCAATGATCGAAAAGAGTAACGCCGTTGAACTGATGGGCACAATTCACAGCAATCTGTTACATCAAAATAAACTCTTAATGAATGGAGTGAACTTTCGTTTAACACTTCCATTGGAAAACCCGGAATTTTATTAGTACTCGAAAAACGATGACTTTAATCCACGCGTAAAAATTCTAGAAGCGACATTGTTCAAGAATCATGTTACGGTAAATACCAGTTTATTATTAGTACATGAAGTTGTATTACAGCGCTCGAATGCTGTATACCCATACAAGCCGGTGGAAGGGAAAACCTATAAACTACCCACCAACACCTGTACTCTATCTCTTAATAACGTAGTCATCGGGCAATTAGCGAGCCTTCTTGTTTTCGGTATGGTGGATAATGACTCCTACACCGGAAAGCGCACAAAAAATACATTCAACTTCAAGCATAACAATATAACCAACTTCAATCTATCAGTAAATGGTGTTGAAGTACCAAACCTTCCTCTAGAGTTTGATTATTCGCACGAAAAAACAGTTAGCACTAGTGGATATCTTTCTTTGTTCAAGGGGACTGGAATCAATTATTTTGATAAAGGTCATCAGATTTCTAAGAAATTCTTTGATGATTCCTGTTTTCTGTTAGCATTTGATTTAACAGTGGACAAGTCATGCGATTCGGGATGCGCTAGTTTGTTAATCCAAGGTGTAGTAAGGACCGAGGGAAGATTAAAGAAAAGCGTCACTTGTATCATTTACGCAGAATATGACGGAAGGCTTGAAATTAACAAAAATCGGAATGTATTTACAAGTTTTTAAAAAGCTATATATATATATACCACAATAACAAGCAGATTTGGATAGTATTCACTCTAGTACGCAGCGGAAGCCATGACACATTGCCTTGTAAATGTTAAATACTTCTCAGAAGGTCACTTAACCTTCCCTAAGAAAGTACTAATGGTAGGATTTACTTCTCTGAACAAACCTTACTCGAAAAAAATTACGTATAAATATCCTACTTCCTACAGATCAAGCAGGTGTATTTGGAAATTTGGAACTCAAACGACTCGATGAGGATCACATCAGATCTTGGTCAAAGTTTTCAACAGCGTTTGTGAACTGAGATTCAACAAAGGAGTTCCTACAGAGCTATGCGACATCACATACAAAGGGTGTAAACCTTGAAAACATATCCCTGAAAGACCAGAAATGAACACGATAGAGATTATCAACACATTAAGAAGTAATATTATAACAAACAGGTTTTTCAAGGTATATACCCCTTCGATCGTTTGCCTCGGAAAATAAGAAAACCTGCATGCGTCATCGCCAACACCGATTCGGCCAGTGAAAGAGCCATTGGGTTGCATTTTATTACCCCAAAAAAGGTCCGGCAGAATATTTTGGCTCGTTTGGGAAATATCCTGATAGCAAGCACTTTAAACAATTCCTTCGACACAATGAAAAGTGTTTGTGAATGATAAGCTTCAGTTTTAAGGTGACTTCTCGACAACATGTGGGCAGTATTGCAGCGTCTTCCTTTATTTACGCTGTAGTGGTAGGAGTTTCAAAATATTTCTCAAAAGGTTTTCCCCTACAGATTATAATTTCAATGATGATGAAATAATTGAATTATTCCGAAAAATTTATTTGAAGAACACTTTTCAAAGTGGTGGGGTTTGCCAGATCTGTCGACGGGGTGTTGACGGTATAAAACCTGTATGATCAAGAGCTAAAAATTCGTTTTTGTTTCAACTCTAGCCACGGTAAGATGGCTTTAAGCTCCAAACCTGTATCAGCAGCAAGCAAGCGTTCTCGCAGCACTGAGATCAGCAGTTCACCCAGTCGAAGCCAAAAGTCAGTGAAATACCCGGAATAACCGACTAAGCTACTGAAGCTGAAGACAACACAGCCGATTTTTTTCTAAAAACGAGAACATAACCCGCAGTGATAAGAAGCCTTGCGAAGAAATACTTCTGAACTATACCTACTACCTGCACTGCAGCCATAAACGAAAAATCGCTCTTGGATTTGATGTATCGACGTTCGAGGCAAAAATCATCTTCAGTAGGAATTGTCGTTGCTCCGCCTCAACAACATACGCAGGTTGGGTTTCGCTGTACAAGCATCTGAAAAAATTACGCTGTGAAGTGGGATACCCTGACAACCAACTAGGATTATTGCAAACACACCAGATGCCAGTAGGCGAAGTCAGCTTAAAATTAAAGGTGGAAGATCTACTTAAACTGTTTGAAATGATCGACTTCTTGAACCTGGTAATGTTTCACAACAACACCGCCTCAGACAGTGTTAAAGAGTTCTACAGCAATTACGTGAACCGTTGCAAGAAGAAGAAAGTAACAACACTGTCAACTGACGACTTCTTCATCCTAGCAAAAGCTTCAATTGTATACATTAATTATCCTCGGCTTTTCTATGAAATACCATTATTCTGTCTTATAAAATATTGATTGCTTGATTATAATAAAAAAACATTTTTAAATAGAAAACCTTATTTTTTATTTCAAACATACATACATTAGATAATACAAATAGATGTTTACACAGTTTTGTGATGCACATCTTGTCTCAGGAGCAACATCACGAACACTGCAAGTTGTTTTGAAATTTTTACGTTCTCTTAGTTTTGGTATTTCCAGCTGAACGATATTGGCAAACGGTAAGTATTTTCTGATAAATTTCTCCTTCACGGCACCTCGCAGGTACATTTTACAGCCTGTATTATATTCCTGCAAGACTTCTGGTATAGTGTTGTAATTCGTGCCAACGTCACTCCAGCTAGGTCCATTCATGTTTATAACTACATACACGTTTTGTCTTCTCGCAGCACCCGTCAATTCCTGATATGTACCCATACGTACGGAGGTGTAAAGTGGTGGACGATAGGCTGAACAGAATTAAAAACGAGTACAGCCAGTTCTTTTATAAAATATTGCTTATTGTTTCCGCTTACAAACTGGATATCGAAAATAAACTCCAGCATGTTTCCGAAGGGAGAGGAAAACATAAAATAAAAATTTCTATTCGAATTTATTCTTTTGATATTTGTCGATCTTAGCACAAAGATTTTCTTGCCCCTGAAAACTTACGCAGGCTCTTTTTATATTTGCGCAATTGTGTGATTACTTTTCTTCATGGTGCATGATTGCCCTTCAATGTATTGTGTGTGATTTTCCATAGAGTTTTAATTACTTCTGGATCTGTGGTTTTCAGTATAGCCTTTCTTAAACACGGGCTAGTTTTTTGAGAACATATAACATATGCTTGTTGTCCTTCAATCGTTTCATTCGTGACACCATTACACTCATTCAAACTTTGCGGCGAGCAATAACACGTTGAAAACTTTCTATTAAATATATCCGTACGAAACCGTAATGCTTCATTTATAAGATAAGGAAAGTCTATATAAGCCAATGTGTTAGAAGCTACAGAGGAGAGTTCTAAATCGGTTCCCGCTAAATAAAGTTGGGTATTAAATTGAAGCCTCGTGTTTTTTTTAAACAATCGATTATCCTCAAACAAAATTGGCGCAGTCGGTAGGATTCGTCGCGTCCGTGCAAAGTAATATTTCTAGTACCAAAAATCTAGGAAAGCAACGCAAGGACCCAACTAGACGAGTCCAGTGGTCGAATCAAAAAAAAAACGCGCAATGCAAATTAATTGGTGTGGTTATAATAAAAATCGCGCATCTTCCCACAAAAAGTGAGCATCTAACTAATTAGTGCGTGAAACAATCTAACCGATGCAATAAACACTCGAACAATCGCACAGTTGTGTTATTGGAAGCTAGATTTTAAAATAATAAAAGTGAAAAGTGGAGTGGAGCAGCGTATAAGGTAACACAGTAAAAACTTTTTTATAATAGCAGAAGCAAGCATCTCGTTGAGTGATCTATTGAAGGAAGCAAGATCGATGCCAGTGTTTAACGGAGACGATGGATTCCAGCTGTCAAGCTATATTAGAGAAGTGGAAAATCTAGTTCCCTTGGTGACAACTATAGCTGATGCACCTGCCACACAATTTATATCAGATATAGTATTTTCAAAGCTTCAAGGAAGAGCAGCCGTGGTAGTCAGAAGAGTTGAAACGAAAACTTGGGCTAACATCAAAACAGTGTTGATCAGAAGTTTCGGAGTACAGGAGCAATATCTGAAGTTGAAGGAAGAAGCGGACAAAACGCATACTTAAAATATTCATCTTTTATATAGTTCCTGACTTAAAATTTTAGATAAATTAAATGTAAAATATTTGTTAGACGATAACAGTCCTGACGAATCCAAAACATCGAATAACGACGTTAGTATTCTTGAAAAATTCCTCGCGAAAATTAATAGAACAGACGCTATGTATTTGCGAACGAAAGGTGTAACGTCATTAGAAGACGCGTAAAATGAATAATTGCAAACTGGTGTGGATGATAAACGAACAGTACCTAACTACAGTAAAACGTGTAACAGTCATAATTATAACAGTAACAAGAAAAGTAGCTTTGGGAGGGACTATAATCATTTTAATAATGGAAATTCAAACAGCTTTTAAAACTTTAAGGGGCTATACCAGTGTGACACTTTTAAAAAATCGATTTTTGATTTGTTGGCTTCTTCGACAGTTTATACTTTCAAAAATATTCTGTGAAAGCGGCAAGGTCGTATCTTGAATAGTCTTTGAATGGCAGCGTTTTAAAGAGCGACCGCTCGTAGGCGTACACCGCTCCATCTGCCTATAGACGGAGTTCCGGAGTTAGTGTGTAGTTACTTGAATCATTAGCATTGTAAACAGTAAATAGGTAATATCATGGTATAAAGACGACCAGGTAGTTTCTTCCGAAGCTGCGGTGACGTCATGTGTTCAGACAATCATGACATTTTGCCCAGTAGAAAATTTCAGCAACACTTTGCGGCATACAAGATGTGGTTTTCCTGCTGGGTGGAGTGACACGTATTGGAAGAAAAAGATAAATAATGTGCCATTTGAATATTCTTTAGGGAATATTTGTTTGTTTCCTAAGCTATAATATTGATTACAGTAAACATTCGTTTTTGTTACCTGACAATTTGCTAAATTTTAATATGTGGCGTTTTTGCAACGCCAGATTCAAATGTGAAATGTCGTTATATTTTGGGCTGCCATACGCGCCGTCTCCGATTTTTTACTTTGGTAGCCCTAATTTCAGTGAATACGTGTCGCATGTAAGTCAGATGCGCGAGCGAAATAGGATGACGATTTTCTAATGGGTTTACTTTCTCTAGTCTTTATACCATGGGTAATTTGGGCGGCCTATGTAGCTGTATATGGTGCTTGTAATATAGTTTATTGCCATTTAAAATATATTTTGGAGCCGTTAGGCACTGTTGTCGAAGCGTCTGTTCAGTTTACTCTCAGCTGTCGTACACTACACAACGCAACGAAAATGAGTAAAATTCAAAAAGGCTCTCACGATACGCCGTTATCTAGATCTAGGTCTAAGAAGAGAAAATTTTCAGGAAATCGTTTTACATACGAACAGTCCAACGCAAATACCAGGACAGCCGCTGAAAAACTGTTACACACCGGAGATAACGAAACTAACGTTGAACAAACGCATAGATACTGTTTTATCGAGTTTTTCTCAGTTTTCAGCTTTGATTGTTTGCAAAATTTGCAAAAAAGACATCAAGTTTAATCATACAAGTTCACGGGGTTTAGGATTTAAAATAGCTGTGTCATGTGAGTGCGGTATTTAAAATGTGAATTCTGAACCGACAATTGATAATGCCTATGAAGTAACTCGTCGTATAGTGTTTGTGATGCGACTTCTAGGCATCGGTATCAATGGACTAAATCTATTTTGTGGCTTGATGGATCTCCTTGCAAAATTTCATAATAATACTTTCGTTCGATGCTTTCAAAATATAACTAAAGCTGCTGAAACCATTTATAAATAGAGTACACAAAAAGCCATAACCAAAGAAAGAGCAAAAACTTTACAGTAAGAAGGTTCGGATGATTGCTTAACAGTTTCTGGAGATGGCACATGGAAAAAAACGCGGCCACACTTCACGTTTCGGTGTTACAACTCTTGCGGGTAAATATAGTAAAAAAATTATCGATGCAATCGTAAAATCGACTTATTGTAAGAGTTGTGAACAATGGGAAAAGAAAAAATATACTCATCCTGAAGAATACGAAAATTGGTATGCAGAGCATGACGATTGCGATGCAAATCATGTTGAATCGGCTGGAAAAATGGAAGTTGACAGTTTAAAAGAAATGTTTGGCCGCTCGATCGATCAATACGGAGTGAAATACACGCGCTACATTGGCGACGGTGATAGTGTCACATACAAAGGTTTATTGGATTTAAATCCATACGATATACATACAGAAAAATTAGAATTCTACTTGCACGTAAAAAAAGAATGGGAACGCGATGCCGTAATCTAAAAAAACCAAAGGATTAGGAGGAAGGAGGAAGAATACGAAGAAGTTGACTGATCAAGTTATCAATAAACTAGAAATATTACGGATTAGCAATTACCAGGCATCAAGATAATGTTGATGAAATGTGCAAAGAAATTTGGGCAACATTTTATCACTTATCTTCATCAGATAAAAATCCAAACCATCAAAATTGCCCCGTAAGTGAGAATAGCTGGTGTTCCTATCGTCGCACGGAAGCTCAAGGAAAGGACTAATCAAAGTTCAAGCACGATTATTTACCGCTTGATAAGGATGTTACGGAAGTTTTGAAAGCAATTTATACTGATTTGAGTTCAAGGTAATTGCTAGAGCGATGCAAAGGAGGAAACACACAAAACAAGTTATAATGGGTTGCTGTGGCACTTTGCTCCAAAGCACATTCACAACGGGATGAAAACAGCAGTTTCAATATTTAATGATGGTTTTTATATTATTTTAAAAATGATGGAAGTAATGGGCGTGGTTGTCGGCCCTATTGCAGAAGAATATTTAGTTCAAAGAGATGACAGTGGAATCAAGCAGGCGGAGATCCGTCACGCGGCGTCCTCAAAAGAGGGACGAACAGCCCGGAGACAAGCATTAACCTCTCAGCAAGCATTTTTCGAGAAAGAAGAAGGTGTATTGTATGGACCAGGCATAGCATATTAGCAATTTTTATGGTAAATATGATTTTATGTAGCGAATATCGATAGTTGATACTTTAAACGCGTTTTTCTCGAAACGACATTTTTCAAAATTGCTAACATCATAACTCAAAGAAAAATCGACCGATTGGCTTCAAATTGAAACTGAGTATTTTTGAATATATTTACTATATAATAATCTACGATCTTTTTGATTGGTTAAAAATTGTCAATTTGGCATAAAAAACGACCATTTTTTTACCCCAGAAAACGACACTTTTTTCAGAACTACGCCATTTTGTTAACTTTTGATATTTTTCAAAAATCATAGGTCATTGTATACGAAGTACCTTCAACTTTAGTAACCTTTTTGATTTTTGTTGTTGTTGTTACTCATTCAGCCAGAATCTTGTCAGCAAATAGGGAACTTTTCTTTTTGGCACTTTCGAAGACAGCACATAGCTCCGTTGTTTTTCAATATTTTTGTAGAAAGAAAATCTTAAAATATAGCTGAAAATATACCTCATTATCTCCAAAAAATTTTATCAAGTACTTTCTTCTAAAAAAATTCGCGAAAATTGCCTAATTTTTCATGGGTTACACTGGTATAGCCCCTTAACAATTCTGGAAATGTTAGACAAAATAACAGATATCAAAACCGACCTCAAAATAGGGACGGTAACCATTCAAATCGGTATCAACAACATCCACAATTTCAGGAACAGTACAAATGGAAACAAATCAATTGGAAACAATCGAAAATTTTCGTGTACCAGCCTTGGAGAACAATCAAATTTACCTATAATGAAATTAACAATAAATAATTATCCAATTAGAGCCTTGATAGATTCAGGTTCAACTTTGTCCATTTTAAATCATAAAATATTAGGTAACCATTCAGTGACGCAAATAGAGAAAAACGCTTAATTTCGGACATTAACCGGTGTAAGTGAACTTCAATTTGAAACAATAACGAAAACTCCACCGGAAATTGGTGGTCGTGAATTCACAAAGTGGAAGTTATTCGATTTATCAGGTGGAAATTTCGACGCAATAATTAGTGCGAATATTCTAATACCCACGAGGACAAAAGTCGATTTTGAAAACGAAATAGTCATCATGAATGACAATAAAATTCCTTTTATCAACAAAGTTAAATTAGGTTTTGATGAAATTCACACATTAGAACCAAGTAGAAACCTAAATGTCTCATTTGAAAAGTTGAATTGCGAAGAAGAATAAGCGTTACGAGAATTTTTGAGAAAGAATAGAAAAGTATTTTATTTAGAAGGAGATTATTTATCCGCTACAGATTTAGTAGAGCATGAATTAAAATTAACAACGGAAGAACCGATTTACATTAAAACTTACAGAATGCCACAGATACACGAGGAGGAAGTAGAAAAGCAAATTCAAGATATGCTTAAACAGGGAATAGTACGTGAAAGTTTTAGTCTTTTTAATAGTTCAGAAGTAGTTGTTTCGAAAAAAACTCGATAACTCAGGGAAACGAAAGTGGAGAATAGTAGTTGATTACAGAGCACTTAATAAAGTAACTCCTAGTGACAAATTTCTCATTCCAAATATTGAGGGAATCCTTGAGAAACTAGGTAGAGCGCAGTATTTCTCTACTCTGGATCTTGCTAAAGGTTTCCATCAAATAAAAATTAAGGAAACCGATATTCACAAAACAGCATTCTCAACTCCTACAGGACACTATGAGTTTACAAGGATGCCATTTGGGTTGAAAAATGCGCCTTCAACATTTCAGCGACTAATGAACAAAATACTGAAAGAATACATAAACAAAATTTGTTTAGTATATTTAAATGCCATATTGGTATTTGGTACTACACTTGAGGAACATATGACTAATCTGCAGAAGATTGTCAATAGACTCCAAGAAGTCAACCTTAAAGTTCAAATCGACAAATGTCATTTCCTTACAAAGGAAACTCAGTATTTAGGTCATACAATTGGGATTGAGGGCATTAAACTCTAATAGCGATACAGTTTCCAAAATATTGGCTGTAAAGCTTCCCAAAACAATAACTGGAATCAAAAGTTTCTTAGGTCTAACTGGATTTTATCGAAAATTCATAAAGGATTATAGTAAAATCGCATACACAATGGTCAAATACTTGAGAAAAGATAAACAAGTCAATGTTAACGATTTAGAATATGTGGAATCATTTGAAAAGTTAAAGTTATTAATTATCAATCTTACAGTTCTAAGACACCCGGACTTCAAACAGATACTTACTATTGTTACCGATGCAAGTAATTATGCTATTGGAGCAGTATTACAGCAGGGTAAACATCCAATCTGTTATGCTAGCCGAACTTTGTGTCAATCCGAGAAAAATTATTCAACTATCGAAAAGGAGCTCTTAGCTATAATTTGGACCGTTAACTATTATAGAACTTTTATTTACGGAAGAAAACTCGAGCTTATAACCGATAATCAACATATAAAGTGGTTATACGAGAAATATAAAGGTAGAGACATAAATCCAAGATTATCAAGGTGGATATTTAAATTAGGAAAGTATGATATAGATTTAGGTTATCTTAAAGGTAAAGATAACTACCAGCAGATTTTTTAAGTAGACGGAAAGAAAATGGTCAAATAAATGTAATTCAAAGTTATGATCCTCAAGAAGGAACAAGTAAAAAACCTAAAATAGGGAAAAATGTACTAAAAACAGGTTTGATATCATTTCTGTGCAAAAGCTAGCTACAAGAGCATCATGGAAATCAGCTTCTGAACATTCTTCCAATGTTGAAAAAGAAAAACAATTAGTTCCTGAATTACGAACTATTTCGAAAAAAACTATAACCGCTCAAGCTAAATACCAAAATAAATTGAAAAAAAGGTCAAAGTCTTTTGAAAAATAGTAGCACCATTAACACAGTACACTCGCAAGAAGAAAATTTAGAAGATCATATTCCCATCGAAGACAGTATTGTTAACAAATATCAGCAGCAAATTATTTTAGTGAAAAATAACACTAACGTCAGTAAGATCAGTTATAAAAATAAAAAAAGGACAGTCTTTAGAGAATCAAGTTTAACTTCAACTAGCCAAATCAAAAACCGTTTGATACATTTTCTTAAATCCGGAACAGTAGGAATTTATAGTGAATTGTCAGATCCTCAGTACAATATTCTACAACAAGTAATTATTAAATTTTTCGATCAAACTAAAATTAAATTCCTTAAAGGCAGTAAATTAGTTCAGGACATTCAATCTGAAAAAGAACTAGAAAGCATCATTTCAGAATATCATAGCAAAGAAACAGGACATGCCGGTATAACTGAAAACTACGAAGGTCTTAAAAGAAAAATTTATTATCCTAATTTAAAAGATTATATTAATAGATTCATTAATACGTGCGAAACTTGTGACAAAATGAAAACTGACAGTTATCCTGTTAAACCAGAGTTCGAAATATCGGAAACTACAGAGGATGTTAACGAAATAAAACATATGTGCCTGCTTTTTATCAAAAAATCGACTTTATTTACTACAATAGACAAATTTTCTAAATTAGCTACAGCAATAGTTATACCATCAAAAGATATGGTTACGCTTAGGGAAGCATTACTTTTTCATTTAGCTATGTACGGTAGACCGAAGAAAATAGTTGCTTACGCAGATTTCGATTCATTTCTTTTACGCGAAGTATATCAAGAAAAAGGTATTTTGGTTCACATAACCAAACCTCAAAGCCATACAGGAAATGCGGATATCGAAAAATTACATGATACACTAACAGAAAAAATGAGAACAAAAAACACATTTCAGAATCAAACGTTCAAGGAACGAGTTTACGAATCCGTAGAGTTTTATAATCGTCAAATACATTCTACTATTAAAGAGAGACCTATAGATGTTCAGATAGGGAAAATAGATAAAGAAGCGATATATACCAGAAATAAATCCGTTAAAGATAAAGTTAATATTATTATAATGTCAATAGAGAAGCGTATATTGAAAATAGACGAGAAGGCTTAGTTAAAAATCCTAAAATCAAACTAGTTAAGTTAGCACCTAGATTTAATCATAAACAATTAAATAATAAAACATTAGTGAACATCAAACGTCCTAAAAAGAATATTATTATTACAGGTAGAAATAGCAAACAATCTGGAGAAAATCAGTGTAACACGAAAAATATTGTGGATGACGATGATAATACTTCAATGTTACCAAACCTTAGCGACTTTGATGATGGAAAAAATAAAGAGACTCAGGCAGGATATACAGAAATAAAAACAGACGAAGTGAATATAGTTCAATCAAGACACATTATTCTACATAAAGTTAATTTAGAAGAAATAGAAAACTTAATTAAGGATATCCAAAACTTACAGAGGATAGGTAGGATATAATAGATATTCAACTAGAAAATTTTGAACATCAGATACATACACTATTACCTAAAGAATATTTTAAAGAGAAGTTAGAAGCTAGAATCGATACAATTGTCCCTTATCATACGGATAACTCACAACTTGCTAAAGCACCAGGTTATATAGAGTTATGTGAAAAAGTTAGAAATAGAAGAGGGCTAATTAATCCAATAAATGTTTATTTGGTCTAATGGACGTAGATGACAGACAAGACATTGAAGAACATTTGACAACAGTAGATAAAAACAATCATGAAATTATCAATCGTATAAATAAACAAATTTCTATTAATGATCGCTTTGAAAGGGAAATTCAGAAAATTAAAAGAATTATTGATTTAGATCGACAAAGTATTACAAAACCTTTTAATGATACCAATAATAGATCAAGAACAGAGATAGCTTATTTAGGTACGCTTATGAAAATTCAAGAAATATGTTAACAACTGAAGAAATAGCTGAAAACAAAATCGATCTCGAAAAATTGAGATTAATCGAAATTGCAATCGCGGTAAACACCAAAAATCTAAAAGAGCTATTATTCGCAATCAAAATTCCAGTAAAAGTGTTAACTGTTTTCAAATATTTAATATTACCAATACCTGACATGCATGATTATGAAAGAATATTTGAAAAACAATATATTGTAGAAATTAATAATACCATGTATACTTATAATAACGAGAATAATTTGAAGGATTTGAAAAAATCTAGGATTTGTTTTTATGTGAATTAAACTTGTACAAAAATAAAAAGAATCAAAAATTTAATAGAAGAATTAGATACGGGGCCTGTCATAGTAGTTAAATCAAACATAAATTGGTCTAGTGATTGTGATGAAAGAAATCAAAATTTAAATGGTACATATCTGTTTACTTTTAACAATTGTTCAATTAAATTAAATAATGTGAAATTTTCAAATCGAATTCCAGAATACAAACCTCGAGTGATTCTTTCCAATTCTCTTATTAGTCCAGTAGATAATAATAAACAGCTAACTTTTAAAAAGTTAGAAGAATTTCATATAAATAATTTAAAAGGAATTGAAGAAATTAAATATTCGAAGAAAACACATATTATATCTAATATTGTATCAACACTTATTATCGTAGTAATTTTGATCATTATTCTTGTATACTTTTACCTGAAAAAGAAAAATATGAAGGTAAAAATTATAAACATGTTTGAGAGCAAACATTTCTCTGAGGGGGGAGGAGTTACGTCAGGGCACCTAAATGTGGATGCAGATGCGTTATCTGCAAATCCCTTGGATCATCAAAACATTGACCAAGTGAGATTTCAATAATCAGATCGCGCTATTTGGGTGGCCTGAGAACTTAAAATTGCAAGTCTGCACTCTGGAGTGCAGACATATATATAAGATAAGGAAAGTCTATATAAGCCAATGTGTTAGATTCTAACAGTTAGAAGATAAAGAGGAGAGTTCTAAATCGGTTCCCGCTAAATAAAGTTGGGTATTAAATTGAAGCCTCGTGTTTTTTAAACAATCGATTATCCTCAAACAAAATTTGCTGCGTTATTTGCTTATATATTCTCATTAGCTCCAAGCTCTTTTCGGGGTTTATCTGTTTAGCCAAAAGGTGAAATTGGCTCTTGTCTCGGGGGTTCTTGAAACAAACCAGGTATTTACAGTTGAGTGATATGTCACGACAAAAATTTCCTTGATGAAATACATTTTGAGTCACAAGAATAACGGAAAGGTTACGATGATGGGATCCTTATGTGAACAGCTCACATACTTGTCTTGAAAATGCAGTTAGCATCATATCGTCCAAGACAATTAGTATCGGTTTATTCGTACTGTTCGGAAATTCCTCAGGAATAGAATTAACATATATCTTTAAATGGCATATGCTTAGGTATAGCATGTTGTTCAGCGTTACACCGAATAATTTTTTTCACGGGCGGCTGTAATATCGAGCTGGTTCTAAGAAAATTTTCAATAAATGTCGTCTTCCCACAACCAGGTCCTGTAACCATCATTGTGAAAGGGTGTCTAAAGTGAGTCATCTTTTCTGCTAAATCGCACGTAAATATAATCGTGCAAGTAATATTTATATCTTTTACCGCGATGAGTAGACGACAAATTGTTGACGAGATACATAGACCAGCACGTAAAAGATTCAATCGGCGTCGAGTCATTATCAGAGGTATAAACGATTTGTGGCAGGCAGATTTGGTTGATATTCATATCAGCTTACTAGCATGAAAATAGCGGCTATAAGTACTCGTATCTTCTAACAGTAATTGACAATTTTTTCAAATTTGCTTGGGGTGTACCAGTCAAAAGTAAAAGTGCAAATGATGTTGTTGTGGCTATAGAATCAATTCTCAAACAACGCCGTATACCCAGGAATCTGCACACCGACGATGGAAAAGAATTTTTCAGTAAAACATTTTATCGGATAATGAAAAACTATGAAATAAACCATTGTTCTACATTCAGCGCGTTGAAAGCTTCAATTGTCGAGAGATTCAATAGAACTCTTAAGTGTATCATGTGGAAAAGAATTCAGTATGAATGGGAACTATAATTGCATTGATATATTACCAAAGATTGTTAAGAAGTATAATAGAACAAAGCATCGTATCATTAAAATGAGGCCTATAGATGTTAATACATCTAACGAGGTTCATTTACTGGCTTCGTTCTATCGAAAAGCTAAGGTTGTTTCAAAGCCGAAGTATAAAATCGGTAATCATGTTCGCATAAGCAAGTACAAGCATGTCTTTGAAAAAGGCTATACGCCGAATTGGTCAACAGATACTCAAGATAAAAGAAGTGAGGAAGACCCAACCGCGAACATATAACCTTGAGGATTATCAAGGTAATACTATTCAAGACGGGTTTTATGAGGCAGCATTAACAAAGGTCAAACACCCTGATGTTTATCTAGTTGAAAAAATCTTGAAAAGGAGGGGGAAACAGGCCTTTGTCAAGTGGCTTGGGTTTCCCGCTACTCACAATTCATGGATCCCTATAAAAGATATTGTGTGAAGAGAACCGAATAGTAGTAGCAATGTTGACTTTAAGGCTCGAGTTTGATCGTATTAAAACCTTCACCAACCAGCGGTCGACCAAAGAAAAGCGCTTAAGCTAGCACGCAGTGGAGTTTTCTACACCAACGTAAAGGCTTACATGAAATGTTACTTTTGCTCGTTAGTGATGGCTGCATTCACCTGCCCTTCTGATGTGGAGGCCGAACATTTGCGAAATTCACCAAATTGTTGCTACGCTACCGGAAAGGATGTCTGTGGCCAGTGCCGGATTAAGGGGAGGGCTAAGGGGGCTACAGTCCCGGGCCCCACTTACTCCAGGGACCCCGCACGCCTTTGGAATAGCCCAAGTAACCCAAGTAACTCAAGTAACATCAAGCGACCCAGCTAGAGCAGTTTTTTACAACTTTTAATCTACAAACCCAAGTAACCGAATCGACCCAAATTGATTCAATTGTTTGGGTCATTGAGCATGCTTTTGAAGTAAGCTAATCGACCCAATTCAATTAACTAATTAGAATTCGGATAAACAATCGTAAGAAACTGAATCAGTGAGAAAAATGTAGACTTCGTCCAGGCTGTTGTAGCACCGGCGTACAGCCGACGCCTATTCACTTGTTTTTCAAGCCCTTGTTTTGCTAGTGTCATAATAAGTATAACTTTAAAAAATATAGGGATATTTTTTTTCAACTTTGGGAAGATACCGATCAGCTCCTGCCTCTCAGCATGCCGGATTTTTACCATCTAAAACCACCTCCGTCTCCTTCAATCACTCTCTCCATCAATTTTTAGCAATTCTACGTATTTAAATTTCAGTACATAGTACTTCCCAGACGATAAGAAATCGGTATAAGGGATAGTACCAAATTTGTAAATTTTAGTATCCTTTTAGTTAAATTAATCATTCAGACTATATGTTCATAAATTATTTTATGTTAACTACATGTTTGGCTGTGACTTTAGTGGAGCTGATTGTACTTGTAGTTTCCTTCGAATGTTGATCCTTAAGGAGGTATTTTTTAGTGTCGTTTTGAAGGAAGTTGGGTTCGCTATGTTTTTAATTTTGTCCGGTAGTGTATTGTAAAAGTTAGCTGCTTTGTTGAAGGGGTCTTCTTTTAGCCGATCAGTTCTGGCAAATGCGATAGCTATATTATTCATGTTTCTCATTCTGTAAGTGTTTTTTCCCTCAATTATATCTAATTTCACAGCGGTGTACTCATTACGGTGTAAAGACTTATGTATGAATTTAGCTCTTTCCATGGAAATCATGACTTGAAAATTAAATTCTTGGGCTGTTTTGAGAACTTCGCTCGTTGGAGTTGGCATAGGGAGACTGTAAATGGTTTTATACGCCTTCGTTACTAGTCTGGAGATGATTAAGAGGGTGCCTTTAGAAGTTTGACTCCAATTCAAGATGCCGTAAGAAATTTTGGAAAGGAGATGCACATATACAATTTGGATTTTTTTTGGAAAGAAGTAGAAGCGACGTAGAAGTCCAATGAAGACAGCTTAGCTCAATTATGGGTGGAGTCCATGTTAGTTCCTCGTCTATTAGAAGTCCTAAATATTTCATTTGTTCCACTCTCTGGAGGGTCGTGTCATTGATTTTTACGTGTGGTTGCATGTCCGTCTTGTTCTTTTGTTTGAAAATGATATATTTTGTTTTCCCCACGTTTATTGCCAATCTACTTTGTAAAAGCCAATACCAATACTTGTCCAGGTAAACGCGCGATAAGTTAAGTAACTCGAGTTAACTGGGTGAAATGAAGCTGAGTAAATGATTCGTTTGATTTTGTTTTTAAAAATATTAATTCCATTTGCTGACGGTAAAGTCTGATTCAAATGATTTGTTTCAATTACGTCAATACTTGGGTGCTCCTATTTAACATGTTTTAATAAAGTGGTCGTATTGCCACTATATTTGTATGAATCTGAACACTGGTTGCACTTAGCATTTCCATTCACTGGTGATTCAAATACATCCCAAACATCGGATTTCCTTTTAGGTCCCGGCATTTTTTCTATACAGTACTTATTTACATACTTGATAATTCGAAAAACTAACAACAATAACAACCAGCACTCCAAAATAACCTCAAATCTGCAACAATACAATGTTGGGTTGTTGTGACATTGACTTAATTGACATTTGTAGCAAATGAAATGAATATAGGGGCATTTGACGTGAAACCGACAACGAAAAAAAAGTGAGACTCTGAAATTCGTTCATATTGGGCACATTTGTACTTCTAGGGTATATGAATGTGTACACATAATATTTTTGTTATTTGATGTTTAGTTGTTAAGATATGGGATTCTAAAGAATTCAAATTTTCACAGCAGGGGTTTTTTGAAATTTTATTTTCATATTGAAGTAAATTATAATTAAATAATAAATGTAGTGTTTTGTATAGAAAATTTACTGTTCTTTTTGATTTTCAAATGAGATTCCGAATTTGATTTGTTTTTCTAGTCTTAAACCGGAAGTGAATATTTAAAATATTTTTTTCAATAACTTCGACCATTTTTATTTTTATTTTTTGTATTGTAAAATAAAGCTTAACATGTATACAATTTACCATAAAAATTTCAGAATGGGATCTAGATTAGTTTAGGAGATATATTAATTAGAGTGCGTGCATATCGCTCTGAGCGTGATACCTGTCGCTTGTTAAAGTTGTTTGGTGATGTAAAAATACATCAAAACATTGATAATATTTCAGTAAAATTGATTATTTATTGTTACCTTACCTGTTTGTGTCATTCTCAGGTTATTGAATACCTAAATTTAAAATAAAATGTAAAATATTTCCATTTCATTTTACATCTAAACATTTAGGAATTTTTCTTATATCTTCGAATTTTCGGAGCCAGTAAATTTAATGGATTTAAGTGCCAATCACCGTAGGGAGACAAAAAAAGTCAATTAAAATGATAAAACTTATTAACGAACGTAGCTCACTAAGAGGTTAAAACTACAATGAAAAAAATAATGGAAAACAAGCGTTGCGCTTTTATCTCTTTCTATTATGTAATTCTGATTCGTTTTGATGAAGTGATTCTTTTTGCAATTAAGATATGGTGTTTTTATTCGTATTTTGTCACCACAATTGAGAAAAATTCACGTAAAATAATGTTTTATTTTGAAAATGGTTTCTACACATAATTTCTTTCAAAATATTACATTTTATTTTCAATTTAGGTATTCAATAACCTGAGAATGACACAAAAGGGTAAGGCAACAATAAATAATCAATTTTACTGAAATATTATCGACGTTTTAATGTATTTTTACATCATCAAACAACTTTAACAAGCGACAGGTATCACGCTCAGAGCGACATGCACGCACTCTAATTAATATATCTCCTAAACTAATCGAGATCCCATTCTGCAATTTTTATGGTAAATTGTATACATGTTAAGCTTTATTTTACAATAAAAAAAATAAAAATTAAAATGGTCGAAGTTATTGAAAAAATATTTTAAATATTCACTTCCGGTTTTAAACTAGAAAAAAAATTCACAATCGGAATCTCATTTGAAAATCAAAAAGAACAGTAAATTTTCTATACAAAACACTACATTTATTATTTAATTATAATTTACTTCAATATGAAAATAAAATTTCAAAAAACCCCTGCTGTGAAAATTTGAATTCTTTAGAATCCCATATCTTAACAACTAAACATCAAATAACAAAAATATTATGTGTACACATTCATATACCCTAGAAGTACAAATGTGCCCAATATGAACGAATTTCAGAACCTCACTTTTTTTTCGTTGTCGGTTTCACGTGAAATGCCCCTATAGTCATAAATGATTGGCAAACTTCGCGCCATCTCAGTGTCATTCAGCTGATGCGCTAGGGCAGGAGTATTCAAATCGAGTTATAGAGAATTCAACACGAGTTGACTCGATCTAAACCCAACTCGAGTTAGTACATCGAGTTGACACATCACTACTTTATCTAGGTCTGATAAAATTAGAGTAGAGTCTTTTTAATTAATAATAGATAAATTGGTGGTTGAATTGAATAAAAGGAGAAAAGGGATCAACCGGAAAATAAATTCACCAGCTCAGAGTCCTTTAAAATCATAGAAATATTCTCGATCCATTAAATATATTAGATTGGATTGTTAATTTTGATATGCAACAAACTTTTCCAAGTGTTTTCGTAGCCTTTAGATTATTATTAACGATTCCGATTGCTAACTGCGAAACGGAGACGTTTTCTGTCTTAAAACGCGTTAAGAATATGTATAGATCTACAATGACTGATTAAAGATTATCGTCGCTGAATTGAAATCAAGAAAAAAGTATTTTTAATTGTTAATTTGTTTTAATAAAAATTATTTGTTCTATTCATGCAACGTAAAAATTGTTTTATTTTTTTTACTTTCGTTCCTCTATGCTACTGATTTACTTAGGATGTTTATCTGCTTTCAAGCTCTCTTTCCTACTGGACTACTTGGGTTATGATGGGTCACGTAGGTTACTTAATGTTCTTGGGATGCTTTTGCCTAATCATAGGGCCCCATTTTACTTTTAGCCCCAGGCCCCACGAAGGCTTAATCCGGCACTGTCTGTTGCATATACGAGAACCTCCCCGCAAAAGAGCCCGTTAAAAAATCATCTGTGTTACGACTAAGGTACTTGAATATTATCGGATTAGTTTTCATAAAACTCATCATGATGAGATTATGGGCACAATATTATGATCTTTGCTACGTCCACACCACAAATTGTACGCTTTAAAAATTAAATTCTGTGAAACAATTGTAACCGCACATTTTACGATATTTAATGTCACCCCAAAGCTGTAAAAGTTGAACTTTTTCAATAATGAAAATGTTATTACCACGATTGTTTGTCTATTATTTCAAAATCATTCACTTCACCTTCACCGAGTAAAGAAGAAAAATTATAAAAGCTCAACTTCCATTAGCTTACGCAGTCTTCTTCTTTGAATAGATGCATGGAAATATGTATGTTGATTGAGCGGGCACTGTGCCGGCGAAAACACAATTATGCAAAACTGGTGTGATAGCATAATTGACCAAACAAGCCTGAAGGCCGTTGTTTGCCGGCATCCACAATATCGGCGAACAACTATCTTCACGCAAAACAAACAAACAAACGCTTCTCGAATGCAATGCATAACGCAAAAAAAAAAGTTAAAGTAAACATTGCATCTAGCCGGCTGACTCTCAATTCACGTTCTCAAATGACGCCGCCAAAATACACGTGCTCGACGTAAACACGTGCATACAGTGCGACGTGCGTAACACCATATATGTGTATATTTGCAAAAGTTATGTTATAAGGCAAATAATATGAAGTTTTCATCATTACTTTCGTCATTTTTTTACCAATTAGACCTGACTATTATAACTATTACCTGACCGAAATTAAACAAATAACGTACGATTGTATCGAAGAAGATAGAGATGGAAAGGTAATCTCCGACAAAAGAAGTATTATCTTTGAATAGAGAGAACCAAGGAAACGAAATCGCTAAAGAGAATTGAAGCAATTAGCGACCATCGTAGAGTGAGACAGAAAACCACACTAGTTTTAGCATTTTGTAAACAAAAGGGCACAGTGCCGTAAGAAAGAATAGTTTTTCAAATGGATATTATTCGAAAAGTTATACAACGTTAAAAAGTCGTGATGAAGCAAGATTTTACAATATAATATTATTCAACAAAACATTCATTTTACTACTATACATACAAAAAACAAAACCGCTTATACCAATGAAAGTAAAAGTAAAACCTAATTAAATCTAACAATCGCATTCCCTTAAAATGAACTAAATTATTATACTTATTTCCAATGGACAGCTTTTGCGTAGAGGTCTTACATATGTAATAAAATCGAGTATTAGTGTAAGTTTGTACAATGCTCTTGTAAATGGTCAGCATATTCCTCAAATAAAATTTTTCCCAAGAGCTCTTCCCGGATACCTTTCTTGATAGCTAAGCTCGCACTTTTGATGGTTATGTTCCCTTGAATCAAAATAACTCATTATAGATTGCAAAGATTAAACTTACTATATTATGTGTTCGAGTAGATGTTCCGGGAATATCGCGGTAGTTTACTTTCGTCTCCACTACCTAAAAAATAACAAAAAATGTTTAAAATAATTTTCAAGAAATAGTTTTTAAAGCTTAAATAAAATTAAATAGTTTTACTTACCAATTTTAATACCGCCTTTCGTACTGCATACGGTTGTAAAAACTTTCTTACACCACGCCTAACCACGTACCCCGATTCAAAATGAAGCTCACAATTTTTTTACTTCATGCAGGATTCGTCTCCTCCAATTATTTCCATCCATTCGGAAGCCCGAGTTGGTGACGTTGGGAACCTGAAATGATATACAAAATGTTTAATGCCCACTTCATTCTAGCGCTGCACCGACTCTGGACTGGTGAGCAGCCCATGATTCGGTTTTGACAATTAGTTTGACCTAGATGTACAAAGCAATTGCTTAGCATCGCGCGTGAATTTTTCAATCAAAACATTGATTATATGCAGATAAGTTGTATTACTTCCATAAAACTGAAATTTAGCTACTCACCGGAAAAATGAAACGCGACAAGATTTGCTTCCTAGCAAAAACTTGCAGCCAGGATAACAGCAACGCATTTTTGAAATTTACACAGATAATTGTTCACAATTTCACTACTTAATCACTTAAACGACTTATAGTACAGCACTTTTTCCCAATTACACTCTAGTTTTCCAACTGAATGTTTTATTTCCACCGAGTATTTTGCGAATTTACACAACGCGCCGAAAATAACCACGTGCACCACCGAATACAAAACGAGCAAAAGTACAAGGCACCAATCGCGGAACCGAGCGATGTCGTCATCCTAATTTCGGATTGGCTGGACAGCGATGCAGTGTGAGTGCTTTTTGACACCCAGCGGGAAAATTTAAAGCACTTTCAAAAATAGCGCTTTGAAAGCTCTTTAGGCAAATAAGGAAGTAATCAGCAACTATGGTGGCACTTTTTGGAGAGCTTTATTTCTTAATATTGCAAAGCAGTTTCAAATGAGTTGAATGAATGTGATTATAAATCGGCATATTTGATTATATTCCGGGAAATCCCTCGAATCATTCATACGGTCCGCGATAAATCGTATCGCGAGATGAATCACTACGTGAATGATCATTGCAGACATCAGTGAAGTTCAGTGATTGTTTGTTAGGTGTTCAAAGTGAAAAAAAAATTTGTGGTAAGTATCGGGTGTTTGTTATATTGAATTACTTAAAATGTAGCAAGTCAGTTTCTAATTTGATAAATTTTCACATATAATAAAACTGTTCATTTGCACAAATGTTTCAAATTTGAAATATTAGCTATCAAAAGTTATTTTCCGTTTTGCATTATTTTTAGGTTACTGTTTTCATAGAGTTTCATCAGTATGGAAAAACAAATAGCTGGCGTTAGTAAAAGACACTTTAAACGTCTGGTATCAAAAGAACTGAGTTCAGTGGCCATTGGAAAACATAAAGTATATATGGAGCGACCTATTGACGATAATGAAAGAATCGATTGGATGAGAAGTTTTGAAGGGTGTTCAGGAACAGTTCGAAATGAATGCATGAACAACATTTTAGGCAAACCCCATATCTTAACAGAAAGGCTTAAGGAATGGTGCATAAGACATCGTATTATTGGGATGGCTACCAACAAAAAATTGCTTTAAAAAAGCCAAGCTTTTTTCTATATATGTTTTTGGTTAGTTGTTGTATTCAGGATTTTATGGACTACTTTTAACTTCAATTGTAGACGTGGTAAAAGGTACTGACTACGGCTACGTCGATTTCGAGAGCGACATGAGAGCTGGTGTTAGGAAACGTAAAAATCAAATACACCAGGAAACTTTCCGGACTAAATATGCGAAAAAAATTGAAAGCTGCATCGAATTTTGAATACATCTATTTTCTAGTTCTTCTTGAATTTTTTTACCATTATATTTTATTAAAGTCGTTAATTTATGAATTATTTGATTTTATGGTCAATGTGCATGTAGGTTTTTTTGTATCAATCAATTATAGTTTCACTGAAAGAAGTTTACATTACGAAAAATGGCGTGTTTACTTTAAAATTATCAGAAACTGAACTTTATTTGTTAGTAGGATTGATTTTGTAGGTTTCAGGGGAAGGATTGGATTATTTTCTACTAAAATAGTACTCTTGCAAATTCTGCTGAGGCACCCGTGGTATGAAATCTTAGTGAACACATTTCTAAAATCCCTCCTTAATCGCTTCATGAAAGCACTTTTAAGGTGCTTTCAGAAGTGAGTTTGAAACTGCTTTTCAAAAGCGATTTTATTGCCATTTGAAGTTGGGACAAATAAAGGCCTTACTTCCAATGACATGCAATGTTAAATTATACATGAACGTTAAGTGCCCTTTAAACGCATTATTGCTTGTGAAAAGCGCTTAAAAAGCCTTTAATAAGTGCTTTATTTCCCACTGGGCAATTAGTTTGACCCTTTGAATAGAGAGAATAAGGAAGCGAAATCAGTAAAGAGAATTGAAGCAATTTTCGACTTTCGTAGAACGAGACAGAAAATCACGCAAAATGCACCAGTGCAGTATGTGAAAATCGTTGATTCAAATGGGTTTCATTCAAAAATATTATTGAGTAAAGAAATTATTAGGAAATTAAAGTCTTGAATTAACAACAGGAAGTACAACAAAAATTTATTTAACTAATTTATACATTTATAATTGGAAAAGTAGCTTAAATAAAATAGAACAACATACATTCTCTGGTCCAGCCGATGTTCCAGGAATATTTCGATAATTTACTCCTTCACGTGCAGCGCGTATATCACAGTTATCTATTTCCTAAAGAAAAATAATGATGACATTATATTTTAAAGCTGAAAAAATCTACTTACCACATTTAATACCGCTTTCGGTATAGCATACGGCTTCAAATATTTCCGCCTTGCGCCCTTCAACATATCTGTCTCCTCGAAATGGAGCTCACACACTTTTCTATTTTGAAGCTTTGAGTCACCTCCTATTATATATTTTATATATATTTATATACCCCGATTCAAAATGAAGCTCACAATTTTTTTTCTACATGCAGGATCATCTCCTCCAATTATTTCTATCCATTCGGAAGCCCGAGTTGGTGACGTTGGGAACCTGAAATGATATACAAAATGTTTAATGCCCCACTTCATTCTAGCGCTGCACCGACTCTGGACTGCTGAGCAGCACATGATTCGGTTTTGACAACTAGTTTGATCGAAATGTACAAAGCATTTGCTCAGCATCGCGCGTGAATTTTTCAATGAAAACATTGATTATATGTAGATAAGTTGTGTTATTTCCATAAAACTGACTCTTAGCTACTCACCGGAAAAATGAAACGCGACAAGATTTGCTTCCTAGCAAAAAATTGCAGCCAGGATAACAGCACCGCGTTTATGAAATTTACACGACTTATAGTACAGCACTTCTTCTCAATTACACTACAGTTTTCCAACTGAATATTTTATTTCCACCGAGTATTTTGCGAATTTACACAACGCGCCGAAAATCACCACGTGCAGCACCGAAGACAAAACGAGCAAAAGTACAATGCACCAATCGCGTAACAGAGCGATGTCGTCATCCTGATTTCGGATTGGCTGGACGGCGATGCAGTGTGAGTGCTTTGTGACATTTAGTTTGACCACAGCAAAGCATCCGTGAAGAGCTTTTCAAGGATAGTGCACCTTGCTGTGTGAGTAGTAAGCAGTATTGGTGCAATGTTTAGGTTGCGGGGCAAGCAGGGGCAACGTGGATTGATTATCGCTCTCTTCGGTAAATAAGTTGCGTATGTAGTGAAAATGCTTCACCGCCGCTTATGGGGCAGCATAGGCCATTTCGGTTCCTTATTCTCTCTATTCAAAGAGTATAATAGAAGAAAGAGATTTTTGCATACATATTTATCAGTCCGGTAAGATTGCTGAGAAAGTTTATTTAAAGTCAGATGCAAAATTTGAATCATTCCGAGCGCTTATAGACTACATAGTTGGACAGATACCAAGAAACAAACGAAACCACAATGAATTATTACAGATGGTTGATCAATATATTTACCCGTCAAATAGTTTAAGGAAGAAACGGGAAAAAGAAGCGGGTATTCAACTGACCACCCATACATTTCAGCTGAAAGATTATGGCGTGAAGCTTAATGTAGAGCTGCCTATTGCGTCACCGAGTAACATAACAGATTTCATAGCTTTGTTACTAAGCGGAATCGAATTTAGTGACGAAGAGCTACTTGGTAAAGAAAAGTCATTGGGAGCCACAACATATAAATTACGAAAGTAGATGTTTAACAATAATGCCTCGGCAATCCGAGAATCTATATCCCGCACCGCTAAAGAGTCCGGCACTGAAATATAACCCGATGAGTGGATTAAAACTGCACAGTATAAGTCAGCTGGAAAAATCATTGTCTGTACTTGAAAAAAGAAGACATTGTGACACATCCTCCAAAGCAACTGATGATTGTGAAAGAAACAATTTAATATATGTTCATACGGATATCATTAAACCCAGAATAACTGGTAAACTGGTAAAAAATCTACGAGCAATCCCCTTGGGAGGTTGTGGAAGCGTTTTCAGATTCGATCATGTCCAGTACTGTCCACTTGAGAAAATTTTTATTGAAAGCATCTCAATCAAAATTACAGACCATCATGGCGAGCTATACAACTTTGAATCTAGTTTGACTCCAACTTTCATCATGCTTCATTTCAAACGAAGGTAAGAACCAATAAATATTCGCAAGTTCGAAATAACAACATAATTTTGATTCACGGAACACAGTAATCAATTTTTATAAAATTTATATACTCCAAGCAGTGCTTGTAAAACACCATCATATTTTTTCTCATGATTACAAAAAACTTTGAATAAAAAATAAAAAATCATTAACGGTCATCATTATCTTCAAGGTCATTTCTGTCATTCACTATATCTCACGAACCAGATATTATATTTGCATCATTAAGGTTTCAATCGACGTGTATTAACATCTTTGTGATTTTTTTAACATTATAAAAATTCGTTTAAGTCATTCTTTTTAATTTAATAGGAGAAAATGCGAAAAATTAGGTTTTTTTCATAAAAAAAAATATTTTTTTAACCTGATTTGCCAACGCAGTAATAAATGTTTATAAAATTTATACATTCTTATCAATTTATAAAAGAAATCAACAAAACTTTTTCCATGATTATGAATAAAACTAAATAAAAAATAAAAAATCATTCAAAGTTACCATGTAAGTTAATGTAAAAAACCTGCTTAAATTTTGAAAACCATCAAAATTTCAATCAAAGTTGCATTTGTGGTAATCAACGCTTTGAATGGTAAAATGTTTTGTAGTCAATTGCAAGATCATATGCTTTAAAAGGTTTCATCAAATAAAACAATGCAGTTTTAAGTAGATTCATTCTTTAGTAATCGTAAGATTTCAATTACTTCCTCCATCATCATTTGTAATATATTTCACTTTTTACATGCAGTTGAACCTATTTTTGACTGCATATTCAAAAATTTTCAAGACCAATAGAAAATATAAAGTAATTATTAATCTCATTGATGTAAAATCGTGAAAAAATATAAATTCAAACTATTCAAAATGGCCATCGCGCGACAAAATCTCTTCAGTGGGCGTAATAACAAAAAACAGCATTCATTTTTGCTAGCGCTCTTTTGTCCTTCAAGCATCAATGTGAAAATAACAAATAACGTAGAAAAGGTCCCCACCGATTGATCCACATCAAATCAATCTACACCCATCCACCAAAAGCCTTACGTAATCAATGGATGCTCTCGTATATGATATGATTAATATTAATTCATTCCTGTTACTGCTATAAATACCTCTCATTATTATTATTTAAAGTAGTAGTATTTTCAAAATTATTATTGTGTTTAATATTTTTAATGTTTATTCAGATATTACTGGGAAGTTGACCGTGTGGACCTCAAGGGTCCACTTCGCGGCTTGTTTCAAAATCATTCACTTCACCTTCACCTCAACTCTTCAACTTCCATTAGCTTACACATTCTTCTTCTTTGAATAGATGCATGGAAATATGTCTTTTGATTGAGCGGGCACTGTGCCGGCGAAAACACAATTATGCAAAGCTGATGTGATAGCATAATTGACCAAACAAGCCTGAAGGCCGTTGTTTGCCGGCATCCACAATACCGGCGAACAACTATCTTCACGCAAAACAAACAAACAAACGCTTCTCGAATGCAATGCAAAACGCAAAAAAAAGTGCAAGTAAAGATTGCATCTAGCCGGCTGACTCTCAATTCACGTTCTCAAAAGACGCCGCCAAAATACACGTGCCCGACGTAAACACGTGCATAACGTGCGTAACAGGCTCCGGCCGAAAATTCCGACGTTGGAACAATTAGCGCTCACGAAATCTGACGTCAAAGCAGGCCTTCTCGCTCGAAACATATAATCTGATCTCTTCCCACCCTGCCAAGCCACTGTTTTTGACGGCACCAGGAACCAGTTTTCCATACAAAACATCAGACGGCATTTGAAGGCAAGGTCCCTACCTTACTACTAAGTTTGTTTACATCACACCATTGTTGGAGTGAATTTACCATAATTTTTTTTGGAGGAAAACAGCTTCAGATTGAGACTTAATGGTGTGATATATCTTCAGATCGTCAGGATAGACAAGATGTGATACGTCCGAGAGTTTTTCAGATATATCTGTTACAAAAACATTAAAAAGAAGAGGGCCGAGGTGACTGCCTTGAGGTACACCACAATGTACGAGAATTGGCTAGGACAAATATCCCTAAAATTTTACCAATTGACTTCGGCCTCGTAAGTAGGAACTGAGCCAATTAAGCATAGAGCCAGTGATTCCTATTTTCTGCAATTTGGAAATTAGTATGGAGTGATCGACCCGGTCAAATGCTTTACTAAAATCTGTGTAGATTGCGTCAATTTGGTAACTCATCTCCATTTTACATAGGACATCAGAAACTAAAACCATGAGATTGGTTGTAGTTGATCGGCCCTTGCGGAAACCATGTTGTCGTTTATTTAGAAGAGGCCCAATAAAAGCTGAGAGTTTTGGCAAACGATTTGTTCGAATAATTTAGGGATTACAGATAGTAATGCATTACATCTATAGTTCAGGACGGAGCGCTTTTCACCACTCTTAAATATAGGAATTATATGGGAAGATTCCCAATAAGTTGGGAAACTCCCGTTTGTCAAAGGTTTATTAGAAAGAAAGTGAAGAGGTACTTCCAGCTGGTCCATACAATGGACCACAAAAGATGGGGTAAGTAAATTTGGACCCGGGCTCTTATTAACGACAAGGTTATTAATAGCTTGAGCAACCAACATCTTCCCTTGAGAGAAACATGACCATAATCAGTACCATGGATTAATTTTAGAGAACTCCGTATCTACCGAAATATTTGGCGGTGAAAAAACTTCTAGAAAATAGCAGGCAAAAAAGCACAGATTACTTTCGGAGAGGAAGAAACGATATTATTTTGGGTCATTGACGCTGGATAACCCGATGATTTCCTCTTGAGATTAACAAAATCGAAGAACTTTCACCAGTTAAATTTACGTAGCGTTCATAGGCCTCGCGGTATTTGACTTTGTAATCTTCTGACAAATCAAAATATCTATTTTTTAAATTCTTGCTAGCATTGTTGTTAAGCTTTAGTAATTTATAGACTTTGTTTCTCTCATTCTTCAGTGCGCGCAGATTGCTGTCAAGCCAGGGCTCAAATAACTTTATTTTTTCTTAATTTTAGTTATGTGCCTTCCAACGGCTTCCAGAATTATTTGGTGAAATGAGGATACAGCCTCGTCTAGGTCTAACTTTGGAAGAGTGTGCTAGTGTAATGAGACGGGTAATTAACGGCGTTTTTTAAAAAAACTGATGGAAGATGAACCTTCTTTAACCCTTTATAACTCAACTGCATATATTTTATCAAATAGTTTGTTTTGTGGTAGGTTTTAATAAATAAAAATACATGTATTTTTTAGTTTTGAATTTTTTTTACCAAGAAATGAGAAAAATGTACAAAAAGGGTGTGTGACAGATGTGTCACACTGCCTTAAACTGTTCTTCTAAGATGTATGGAACGCTTTAAAACAATTGTTAAGTTTATTGTAGCATAATGCAACGCCACACTTTTCAAAAAATTTGTGTCGTTTTTCTATTTTTTTCGTATTTTATCAACTTCACCCACGAACAAATGCCACAAAAAGGCGCAAAGTGAATTTCGCACGAATTTTGATACACGTAACGCCATACAGTTCACAAGAACTGCATGAATAATCCATAGAGTGGTGGGTTACCGTCGTGTTATAGTGACTTAAAATGGAATAAAATGTAAGGTTTGGAACTTGTAAGGAATTATTCGGTATGTTACATTAATGTCACACGGTGATATAAAGGGTTAACATTAATAAGAAACGATTGTTATTCTGTGCAATTGGTAGTTTCTCGTGCTGCCGCAAAAATTAGAATTTTTTATTTCACAAACGTATAACTGGTGCTCGAGATCCACCTTAAGAGAAATTTTACAAACAGTTTTATTCTTTGATAAACGAAGATGAGCTTCTTTTGAAAATAATGAAAACTATGAAAACAAAATGGTTGTTATTAGAAACGTCCTTCTCTACAAAACCACCGATTTGAGGCTAAAATTCATTTTGGTCATCGTGAAACGAAAGAGGTGTCGCATTACAAAAATGCTCTATGAGGAATACAAAAATTAAACAAAACTTATTAAATATATTATTTCTTCAACCGATTCTTGATGATTTTTCTAATCTGAACAAAAGAAATTAAGGCAGTATTGCTTAACACTAGAAAGGTCGCGCCGGATCTGAGAGATCCACGGTGTGTGTTTAGATCTGTACGTTGCAACCACTTTCATTCTGTGGCTAATGTTTCTCAGTATCCTCCTAATTCCGGCATCCATATTTTTCGATTGGTTCGTCGCTGTAAATGTTTGTGGATATTTCCAGAAATTAACACTGGACGCTGATCCAGTATTGACATTGGATCTCATATATCCTATGCGACCTTCTATGTAACTTTGAAAGGCGCGACCTTTCTAGTGTTAACCAATTAAATTATTGAACGATTTCTGTTTACTGATACAGTACTGAACTAAAAAAATATTGTATCCTGATTGTGAAATGAACATTTTAGGCACTTCGCACACTTGATCCGCTCAGGCCTACAGAAAAAATCGGAAGCTATGCAATCAGGTGTAGGCCCACACACTTGATCCGCTCAGTTCAGGTCCGGTGCTTCCGCTCAGACCACTTCAGCACTTTTCGGATAGAAATCGATTTTATGCGGATGCCGGAACGAAAACAAATAAGCAACAGCTCAATTGTTTGCTTTTATTCTATGTAAAATTTTATTTGGTGCATTCGCAACATGTTTTCCGAGGGAAAATTGATTGCATTAGTGCAACAGTATGCCGTATTTTACGACCGAGGGCATAAATACTATTATAATATTAATATTGAGGAATCGATATGGGAGGACTTTTGAACGAAAAAGGTGAGTACATTACTTTTAAAGTAGAAAATGAAAAATGTGTGGTTTACATTGTTTACACTGGTATGTATATTCAATAAGACATGAGTTACATATAAAACTGCCTATTTAAAATATAGACATAATGAAAATCTTAATAATTGTAGTTTCTACGGCAACATTTGCAGCATAGAATTTTGATTTTCAAATTACAATTACGACTATTTAAGAAATAATTAAGAAGTATTCATATTTATTTAATTTTTATATAATGTTCTGGCAGATTTAATTATCTTACATAGCTTTACACGTACTTCCTGCCTTTATTTATAACATCTTCCTGCCAAGATACTTTTCCTTGTTCTGAATTGAAGTACTTATTGAAACCATCTCTAATTTGAAAAGCTTCTAATGCCGAATTCCTCCCTGGTCTACTCAGACATTGAAACCCTTTGGAAGGTTCACTCATTTCAAGCTCATCAGGTTGCCATAGATTATCGTCATCTCCATGAAGAAAATTATGAAGACAAGTCGTTGCTGGAACTATGATGTCTACGTGATCAGGGTTTACCTGGAGTTTCTGCGAGTATACTCGAAATTTTTTAGCTAAGATGCAAAACGCACTTTCAACCACATACCTAGTTCGACTATGTCTTTAATTATATACCTTCTTGTCTTTAATAGTTATAAGCTGAGGTCCAGGATAAGGGCGTATAATATGTGAATGAAGCGAAAATGCTTCATCAGCAATCATTACATGAGGAACTACAATTTGGGTTGTTCCAAGAGCTTTTGGTGGAGGTAAGTCAAGAGTTCCAGTGTGTAGGAATGGTCCTATATGAGACTCTTTGAATATTCCCCCATCACTATTCTTACCATAAGCTCCCACACCAACTGTTATAAACTAACAGTCTGCATCTACTAAAGCCAGCAGCACAATGCTAAATCCTTTTTTGTAGGTCTAGTATGTTGAACCACTCCTATTTGGCTTCTCCATAATTACGTGCTTTCCGTCGATGGTACCAATTGCATTAGGATATTGCCATTTATCTTCGAAACCCTTAGCTATCAATGTCTACTTGGTTTTGTCAGGTTTTGGCATGACGATCGGTGACAATTTCTCCCATATTGCTTTACAAGTAGAGTGAACAATATTCGCAATTGTAGACTCTCCCATCCTATAGCTGAAAGCGACTGATATGTAAGTCCCAGCATGACCAAGAAACCTACAATAAATATTTAAGTTATCAGTTTTTTTTTCAATTACAAAACTAAGATAAATGAGCGATTTGATTGATGCGTGGAAATGTGTGTAAATATGTTCCTGGTGCAAATTAACTCCATTTATATATTTTTTCTAGGCACAGTGCTAAAGAAAAAATGGAACAATCTCAGAGATGCCTACCGGAAATCACTATTAAAGAGAAACACTGTAAGTGGGCAGGCTGCAACTAAAATCAAACCATGGAAGTATGAGGAGCATATGTCTTTCCTTAAAGACTACTTGTCGGATACACGGAAGCAGGTTAGCAGCTTGGCTTTGGAACAAAATAATCAACTTGACTTTGAGGGTACTTCTGAAGAGCTGACGTTTATAGAGGACTCAATAGAAGGTTCGGAAAGCTTACTTCCTAGCTCACATGATGGCGAGTACAGCAGGTTAACAACTCCAAAACTATCTGCTTCCATAGCTCGTGTTAAAGCAAGAACAAACAAGGATAATAATAGTTCGAGTGTTGCTGATGTACTTAATAACTATTTATCTGCAAAAAACAAAGACTTTCCAATCCCTGCGACCACATTTCCTCATTCTTCAAATCCGCTGAAGATACGGTTAGGACTTTAAGTGCAATTTTCCAAGTTGAAATCAAATTTAAAATTTCTTCATTGATCTCAGAATATGAAATGAAGAATCTCATCTGCCAGAGTGGAAATTTACGTGATCAAAGCTCAACAACCCAGCCTACTAGAGAAACTACCTCAGCAACACTCAGTTCTTTCTTGAGTGTCCCTACTCACGACTTTAATCAATTCGGTACACAACATTGTGTAATTGAGCTCAGCAGTTAAGAACAGTAGACGAACCAAACTTGCCATGAATTGGATAAATTTTCTTACTTTTAATTTAAATCGTATATATCAAATTATCATACAACACATTCTCTTAAACCTGATAACTTTACGCATAAGTGTCTTTTGAAGAATAAATGAAGAATAAAAATATAAATAAAAAAATTAAATAAAAAAACTCAACATTGTTCTTATTTTCTCCATTTTGTGTTGTGAAGTATTGTTACTGTACATAAAGGATAATATCGATTAAATGCTAAGCTTTGGCTATTTTTTGCTACTAAATATAAACTTACCTCAAAGTTACTGCCAATCTCTCCTCAGGTGATATGCTTTTTCGACACTTTGTGTCCACTTTCCTAATTGAAGGCTCTATAAGGTGTAGCAATTCTAAAAACTTTTCGTAGCTCATTCGAAAGTAACGGAAAAAAAGTTTGTCGTCATTTTTCAGCCTCGAAGACAGTGTATGGTACTCTCCTTCTCGCTCTCTAGCAGCGTTTATTTCATGTACCCATAACTTTTTTTCAGATTTGAGTTTTTCTTCAGCAGCTAACGCCAGCCACTATAATGATTTCTTCGTCACTGCTACTAATACTCATTTTAAAAATTGTATAGAATAAAGAGCTTGGTATTCGAAATTACTTAATTTACTGGAAAAACTAACTCTAATTCCAAAAACAAAGGTTTACGAAAAGTTTGTCCGCTTGTATTGATATGGTTAGACAATACAAACTAGGATGAACCTTTTACGGAAGAACTAAACAAAAAGTGGATGTTTCGAAATTAATTGCCAGCAATAAAAAACCTCTCGATTCCTATGTGGCTACAGTGTACCACTGTAGAATCGACTCACATTCATGGATTTTGTGACGCGTTTGAAGCCGCTGGATTATTTACATCCAAATCTAAAGTAGCTCCGTTGAAAGTATAGTCAATTCCACGTTTGTCGGAGGCAACACTTAACGCACACCTTATTACTGGACAGATTCTATTATTGTCCTTCAATGGCTTAAACATCCACCAGCAAAAGGGAAAGCATTTGTTTCTTATAGAGTTAATGAAATACAATCTTATTCGGATGTCAAACAATGGAATATTGTAGGAAGCAAGTCCAATCCAGCGAGTTTAGTTTCGACAACAGCTTACGGTGGCTTACTTAGTGAAAATCCACATAACTGGCCTAACACAAGTATATCTCTCGACAACGACGCAGCTAAGAGCGAAGTCTTACCTAATACATTGTATTCAGCTAATATTTGTGTCGCACAAACAACTGATGTGCATCTAAAGTTCGCATCCTTTTTTAAGCTTATTGGAGTAGTCACATACTGCAGAAGATGGATTATCAACTGCAGTCAAAACAATCACAAGGGTACATGTGACTTGATTTAAGATGAACGTATGGGTGAGCCAACAACTGATGAGTGAGTTACCGTACGATAGAGTTCAGCCAGGGAAGTCCTTTATAAGGTTACACGGCGTGGCCGAGCGGCTATCGCTTAAAGTTCATTCCTTTTGTTTTGCAAATTCTTCGTTATAGCGATGCACGCCCATAAGCGCCGACCTGAATACCTTAACACCTGGAAATTTCCTGATTGGAGAAAATCTACTCGAATTACCAGTAGATAGTGTCTACAAGAAATAACAATTAATTCAAAAGTTAGAGCTAAGGATTTGGCAAAGATATAGTCTAGAATATCTAAAACAACTATATCAACTAGCCAAATGGTTCTCAGAAAGCCACAAAAACATGATAACGTCTTGACAGTTCACCTTCCACTCGATGGGCTCTTTAAAGGATATTGTACACATTTCCTGGACACGAAGGACTGGTTAGAATTGTGTTAGTGAGGATGAAGGAGCGTTACCTGGATAGTGTTATAACTAACATTTGCCCATTACTGATCAAAGCCTCTAACGCCGAAATTTGTTCAAGCAAACGCAGGTAAACTGGTCCCACTGAAAAACATTTAAGTAAGCGAAGGCCAAAGCATCCCAGAACTGATTCGAAACTTAGGACCACCATGCTCATATCACATCGTTCCAACGAAAGCCAACTTTTCTTTTGAATTACCAGAGCCTGGTTTTTATATTGGACATCCAATAAAAGTTAATATGACAAACGGACAGTTAAAAGTGAACATCAATATTTTATCCCTAGAAATTGTTTCCGACATGAATAGTGTCTATCAGTTACGTCAGAACGTATCTCGCCTTAAACGACATTCACGAACCTGTTGCAAGGAACTCTTTCAAGAACTAAAGCAGACTATAAACAAAACAATCGACCCGTGGATAAAAACTAGAACTCATCGAGAAATTCTTGTGAAAATCATAAAAGGAGTTTTTGGAGTTAATGATGAGGTACGCATATATTGATAAGTTGGATTATAATCAAAGGCAACTTACAGAGCCAATGCAACTTCAAGGCAATCTACTTACAGCCACAACAGCTTTGATCAACGATACACATGTTGTTACGACTAGAACAAGTCGTTGTATACAAGTTTAACCACGTTTTCGAGGCATTGAAAAAAATGTCAACTTGGTATAGTTTCATAGATAGCAGTCGTATCAATATCTTATTCCTCAAGATATATGATCTAGTATTGGGATGGTTAGAAGATTAGAACAAATCCAAAATGGATGTCGATCATTCCACAAAATTAAATCGGAAATACAAGTGATTATCGTAGCATGTTCTCCATAGGTTCTGGTAGATACCTTAACATAGACACAAAAAAACACCTAACATCTCAACCAGCTACATCGGTGTGAATTATAATGAATCCACTTGTTTTGACGAAAACTTAAGTACATATCTATAAAATTATAGGTCGTAATGTGTCTAGAGAAAAGTCCATCCACGAATTTAACAGTTCCAGTCATTGAACGGCACAGTGCCGTTAACATTATTGCAACATGAATCGTGATCAATCGATTCAATGCCTAAAATGCTTAGTTGAAATATCAGCGGTTCTCACCTGAAATTGGGTCAATAAAAAGTATTTGCACATTAAATGGTCTACAACTGAAAAGAGAAATAAGCAATTTATTAATTAAGGTAAACCTCTATAAAGAAGGATTTTCTCGTGTTAAACCAGCACACGGGCTTTTTCTTTGAGAAAAGTTAACAGCATTATTTGAACTCAATAAACATTATTTGAATGAACTCATTACAATTTAGAATTCACATGGCAGAAACATTTGCTTGGTTCGAGAAACTCATGCGCACGGAAGCTGTTAATATCGTGACATATAGATATAGAGGATATTGAAAATATAATCCAACAGAGCAGTTTTGGAAAAAAAATTTATTCATGTGTGTGTACGAAATATAAATATACAATGGAAATTTACATTTTTATATACATATATATCGATGAAATAGTCAAGAGCTTTAAAATGATCTTAATGACTTTTGTTTCAATAAGCAGAATTATTTGGTGTAGATCGCGAATGATTTTTAGCCAAGCGATCATTGATTGCATTATCTACTTATTTTTATTTTTGACGCGTATACTAGGAGTGTTAGTCACTTCATTGTTGACTTCTTGCTGTGTTCGTTGTTCGCGGAATTGGCAAATCACTAACAGTCTTCGTTTTTGAGTTCATTGTCGAAGGTTTGATAGCAGTTATCGCATCCGAGAATCTTTCACGTGTTGATAATTTGCCGATTGCAAAATTTTCCTTCGATGGTACTATTTCTTGCGGGCTATTCCCCCAAAGCTCGGCTCGTTGCATAACTAAATGATTCTTGCTTAAAGGATTGATTAAAGGTTTCCTTTTAGGTACAGGTTTTGAGTTTGGCAAAACTGAGTTACTCTGCTTTGTAAAAGGTGAACTGCATACGGTTTTTTTTGGTTGCATCCCATACTTTTTCATCGGCTTGTTTACGTCAATTGAATTACTATTGGACCTAGTTTCTTTACTGTCGTGGATTTTCTTCGCTGTGGAAACGTTAACGCTTCGTGAAGTTTTCGTAGTCGAAGTTTTGAAACTAGAATTCGGATTTTCTATAGACACTTTTGAAGCAACAAGTTCCGCGGGTATTTGCATCCGAGATTTTCCTTTACGAACGGTGTTCATTAAATCTTTTTCAATTGAATCTTCCTCTGAAATATCATGTGTTTGTTCTTGGCTTGTGGAAAAGTCTCTTTCGAAATTAATTTTTTTTATTTCACTGACGATTTCACCGAGGAGATCCGAGCTGTCCTTGTTTATTTCCTTACAATTGATCTTAAATGATTCTGAGTCGTGTTCGTGCAATGATTTGTCGTCTATATCCGCGTAAATATTTTCTGGTTTAATTGATGATGAGTCACATACATATAGATTTTCATCCTCGAAATTTTTATTGGTATTTTCGTTAATATGCATTGGACTCGCCGTAAATATAACAGGCACAGGTGGACGAGGTGGTGGACTCTTGGGTCTTACTCCTACCAAACTTTTTGGTCTCGTTGTGCTTGGTTCTCGCATGGAACCAAACGTTTCCAGGCATTGCTGCCTCTTCGACAGTTTTGAGTTTCGCAAGCTTTGAGTTCTTTGGATTATGTTGCTTTGATCTTTCTGCAAAAACTGTTTAGCATTATCTACAATTGGTATTGGCGACGAAATTTCAATGTTTTTCAATTTTTCACGAGTAATGTTTGGTTTCGCTTTAAAGGATGGTTTTGCTTCCAGTCGAATGTTGATTTTTTTTTCATTTTTAAGAAAAGAAGCAATTCGTTTGATTGTACTGTCGTTGTTCTCGTTCCCCGCTGTAGTCTTATCTGAAACATAATTTGTTCGTTTCGTGTTGTGTGACATTGCTATAAACGACAAGTTATCAATTTCACTAGACTGATTAACTGATTTTAACTCCTTTGCAGTGCAAGTGGATGTCTTCAAAACAGGATTAGATATAACCGGCCGATATGTGAGCGCATCGATTTCTGATGTAGATGTATTCTTTGGATTCAAATCGGAGCCAATACTTATTTGAGTATTAACAGCTTTTTTCGGCACAGGAGGCGCAAGACGAAGGGGCGCGGTTACTTTTGCCACTGGATGTACTAGAGCTACTTTAGCGCCAAATGTTGTCGAAACATTGGTCGAATTCGGCAAAGGCTTCAATGTAAACCCTTTAAATTTCCCAAACATTGAGTTATGCAAACATGATGAATTAGAACTGTCATTGCTTTTCAGTAAAGTTGAATTCATATCATCAGTACTATTTGGACTAAATGGAGGCATTCTTGGTGCTGTAGTGGTCTTAAGAGTTAATTTGTTACTGAAATTTAATAAAAACAAATATAGCGTTAATATCAGTAAAAACAGCGAATTACAGCAGTGATGTAGGCTTCATCAATTGTGCTACAGAAGCAAGCGGTAAATTAAATATAGGCGAAAAAACAACGTTAGAACATGCAGAAATATATCATAATAATAGAAATAACTAGGAATGCTAGTTGAAATGAATTTTTGTTGCTTTCTCTCTCGATAAATTCTAATTTTCTTTCGCTGATTATTTTATCGGTTTCATGTCAGTTGTTAGTATAAAATGCTTTTTACAAGATGGGATGCAACAAATAAGAATATGCTGTATTATTTTACGAAAACTTTAATTGTTGACACCCGTAACGATTATTAATTGAATAAAGTATCGAAATCTCGTTGTTCTTCTTGATTTTCTAATAGCTGTTTTATATTCGAATTGAATCGAAATTTTTGATTTGGTTTTAACAATGCTTTTGACAAAATAGAAGTTCTTACAATAATCTCTCGAAATTATTTACCTCAATCAATCTGTAGTACCATTCCATTTCTACAGTACAGTAATACACGGTAAAAAAATAACTTAGCATCGCTGTACGCATTCATTGTATGAAAGTGCACCACAGCCAAAACTGAAAGAAAGCTGCTGAAACAGCAGCGAGCAGTGTGTCACTTGAACATAAACAAAACAAACAACGACCTTCCTTAACAAGTATTGAGTGATCAATCTGTTCAAGCGATTACAAGTGGATTAGTTACTGGGCTGATGAGCCCTGTATGTTATAAGTACAGTACAGTGAAGGATTTAATTTTACTTGGAATCTTTCATGTGCTGAAAGTTAACAAGGCAATAGAATAAGACTCTTGCTTGTAAAATATCGCCAATATGGCATGCATTTTAAGTTGAGGAGATTTAATGTTAAGCTATCACATGTAACAGAAACAGCGGATTTTCAAATGAAAAAATAACTGGTTGAATATATTTATCGACAAATGAATGAATAAATCATGATAAATAATTTATTCAGCTACGAAAAGTATCAAGTTAATTCTAAAAGAATTTTTACGACGAAACATATTAAACCCAAAAGGCATCGTTATTCAAAATAATTCAGTTTCATTTATAGAAGCGTTAATCATTTAAACTGAGTTAGATATAGCTTATTTACATTAAATAAAACATAAATATTTTTATTTGAATTATTTTAAATAATTATTCTAATTCAAATAATTAGTTTACATCAAATAATTCAACCCACAGTATTGCAGTGATTACGGTACATTTTTTAAACGCAACAATGGCCTTCGGCTTTTCTTCATAACCTTACCTTGTAAATTAAAAATTGATATACATCAAACTAATCACACCCTTAAACGTGTATTCAACAACTTAGGGTGGCTTCAAATTTTTCGAAACAATAATACAAATGTTGCAATATGTAACAAAATTTACTATAAATTGCATCTTACAGACACACTTCCAAATAAAATTGAAGATTAGGATGGTGATATGCTGAATTAATTAAAATTAAACGCGGTCAAGTCGTTTATCGTAAAAATGACTATTTTATATTCTGAATCCCATTTTAGGCCGTAATCCACTGAAGGAAGAATTCAAAGCGTCTCGTGATTAAAAGATGAAGTGTCGATTCGCGAGCATTGATACAGTAAAAAGTCAAGTTGATTAAAATTTGACTAATGAAGCCCGTAAATATTGATTTTGTGGATTTTATCTCTGCACTATGTGGATTAACTTATAATAATTATTGACGCTTGAAACCGACAATCTATCAAATATGATAAATTAGCAAAAAAAAATAGTAAAATTTATAGGTAAACGACATATTAATTGCAGAAAAGATTTTAAAAATTAAAATGAATGTGCTAAAAATAATTATGTATCGCAATCGCAACTAACGGTATGCGAAATTTAGGTTGTTTTAATAAGTGTTTCGATGAGCTATGCAAGCTGTGAGATCTAAACATTAGAAGACAATAAAAGCATATTCAATTATTATATCAAAGAAGTTCTAACATTTTGTATAGAAAAGCATTTAATGATTGCATACTGATAAATATTCTATTTGATTTAATATTGAATTTCTGTAGAGATTCCATTTTTTCAACATACTCAAAAAATGCGAACAAATGTTTGAACAACTGGTAATACAAATAGATAAATATACATAGAATAAGAACATTTTTACCATATATGTATAGCAAACAAAAAAAAAAACAATGTTCGGATAATTACTCCATGTTTTTTAGATTCAGTTGCAAGTTATATCTCCTGGATTTATAATCTTATGGTTTTATTAAATGTGCGAAATCATAAAATAATAAACTTGAAAAAGATGAGGTTTAAGAATAATAATTTGATGCAGAAAAAAGGGAATAATCAATAATTCAAGCAGTTTGCAAATATATAGTATTTGTATTTCACCATCAACTATAAGCTACATTACCATGCATGGACGAAGCCAACAGGCTCAAAACTAAAACAACAAAGACACTAAACCAACCTATCCATGTTGTGAGTTAAATCGGTGCTATTAATGAATACATTTTGATTAGTACTAGAAATTAATTTCACGTCACTTATGACTGGCTTCTTGTTATTTAAAATCGTATTTGCTTGTACATACACGTTTGCTGTCTTCTGTAAAGTATAATTTTGCTTCCAATAATACGTGAGAAAGGCGACTATAGCTGTACACGGGACAATTCCAAGGAAAAATATGTACATGGCACGTGTAAAGCCAATGCGTCCTAAATTATACACGATTAGACTCTATTACAAAACAATTTTACATTATACCATTCGGATTACTAGCAGGCCCACTGTCTATAGATCCTCCTTGGCCGGGGTTTGAGCAATCTGGAGGCGCGAATCCGAGCTTGCAGTGGCAGTGTCCTTCGCTGTTACATATGCCTTGGTTGTTACAATCACTCGAACATTTAATACCCACACCTTTCTTTTCTAAAAATACAATTGAAACACACTTTTGATCGACGCACATTTTATTTTCTCCACACTTTGCTCCATTAGGAGCTAAACCTGGGTCAGGCGACTGTAATCCTAAGTCAACTATAGCTGTCCGGCACGGAATAATAGTACCATCATGGTTCAGAAAACTATGCGATAATATTGCAACAGATTCCATTCCGAATTCTAGGCGCTCATTGAGATGTTTGCAATGAAGCATACCACAGTGAACGTCAGTTTGATTGCATGGAACATATTCATTATTCAAACGGTCATAGCCGCAATTTCCGTGTCTACTACCATCAACATTTTTGCCATAGCAATGATCGGAAGATTCTCCTGATGGTCCCCATAAAATTTTGCACTGATTAGATCTGGATCTACAGGATCCCTTATAACAATAAGCATTTCCATTATCACATTCTTCCGTATCGCGTTTGAAAATATCTGAAGGACAGTATTCTGATTCTCCCGTGCAATACTCTGGCAAATCACATTCTTCTTCAGCTGATCGACATTCAGTACCAGGGCTTTTGGGGCGACATGTTGTGAAGTCGCAACAATCACCTGTTGCACATGATGCGTTTGAGTTTAGCATGCACGTATTCGGGTCACAGCAGGTGTTCTCACAGAATTCGGGAAGTCCGCAATCACATTGCTCCCCAAACTCTACGAACCCATTTCCGCAATGTGGCGAGTCAAATAATAATGTTGGCTTATTACGCAAGCAGTAATTCATTCCGTGAGAAAATGCCACGTTTAACTGATCGACGCTACATGAACTCCAGTGGCGCGGAACCAATGATGTACTAGACGCAGACATGATACATTTTTCCTCTTCACATTCGCAATCGTTGGAATCATGTTCCATACCAAAATTATGACCCATTTCGTGTGCTACCGTTGTCGCAACGACCGCTACTAAATTGCTATGTTCCATTGAAACTCCACCGGAATATTCATAAGTGCATATTGGCCCTTTTAATGCTTTTCCTGTATGACAATTGTAATTATTTTATATATATTGCTATATATTGTAAAATAATAACGTTGATGAAACATACATCGAAATGTACTTACCGACTACTCCACCTTCGAATTGCTCTTTTGTCAAAAGTTGCGCATTGTCATTAGGGTGATTCAGTAACACACTCCGTCTATAATGCAAAAATTTTTTAAGCGTATCGTCCCCATTACTCGACAATTCTATTTCATTTGATTCGTTCCAAACAACTACACCAACCAACGCCACAAATATGTTAAGTGGAACGTATAACTGCGATTATAAAAACAAATTAAAATTAATTACTTTTAAAGAATCTGTAGAGGTTTGTACTTACAGCGTTTACTATATTGGCTATATCTTTACAGTGGTTATGCACTTTCTTCATGTTTTCTCCTAAACCTTTGTAGACTTTATTGTCAACAACAATTACAAGCTCAACATAAGATGAATGCTTATTAGCATTATACGGGCCACGTATGGTATTTTCTGCGATCGACCTTTTGAACTATAAATTATGATTGATAAAATTATGTCAAGGTACGATTGAAATGATTGTTTCGATTGAAGCTAAATAAGGTGTTAAATGATACCAGCCTGTTGTTCACAGCCAATAAGCTGCTCGGTGGCTGAAATTGACCAGTTCCCCGTTTGAAGCTTAGGTCTACTGAATCAATGCTAAGTGCCTTGTTTAAGAGTTGCTTTCGATCGATCTCAACAATAGACGATAGCTTGGAGCTAACGCTTCTGCCGTGCACTGGATAGATCCAGAATCGATTCTAGGCAGTCGAAAAAATCTTGGTATGTTTTTTAAAGATATATGTATAGTGCAGATGACAAAGGACGGGTCATTACACCAGCGGTGACCTTTTGGGGAATGTGAAAAGAAGCAGTAACCGGCAACGAAGAATTTAGATCAATGACTCAACAGTGAATAATTGAAAACGGGGCTAGGACGAGAGCGACAGGACCATTTTTTAGTCGATTTTTGGCCGTGAAGTCACGCGGCACGGCGACGAGCCGGTATTTTTTGAATTGGTGATACACTCGGCTGTTGAGTTACTGATATTTCATCCTATCTTTATTGTCGCGAATTCGAACGGCAAAATGAAGAAGTTGCCCGAACAAGTGTGAAGAAGTGTTAAAATTATCCAGTTATTGAAAAAAAACGGCTCGCAAAATTTCAAACATCTACATCAAATCATTTGGTCGTTACAAGAAGAATGATTGTTGGAAGGACGAAAGGGTATTGCAGATGCGATTTTTCCAGCTGAACGAGTGCGAAAGTTTCAACATGGTGAATTTTCACGATTGCGATTGACTACGTCTAAATGTAGAAAATTACTGCTCTTATGTTGAACAGTTATGAAATTCTATCCACTTTGAATCGGAATCAAATTGTTTCGCTTGAAGACGATTCTGGTGACTGCTAAAATCAGTTACGAACATTTATCACATTGACTGATTACCGAAAAAAACTTTTTTTTTGATAAAGTGTACATGGTATGCAAATGTCCGGAATCACAAAAAATGGCTCTCTTCGTCGAGGTTTTTCGGACATGGCTAAGTAAGGGGGGGTAGGGTTGATTTTCAATATTTTAAACACATTTTTAAGGGTTATTCTAAAAATATGGTAAACATACGTTTATTCATAAGAACACATTAGTGCAACATTTAAAGAGTCTTCTGTAAAAAGTTTTGTGAAATAATATTGCGAATTGCGTATACATATTTGTGGTGATCACCATAACTAATTACTGAATTATCTGTTGACTAAAACCAAAAAAATTTCGTTAGTTGTAGAGTTTTCGGAGGTAACACCAATTTTTTTTAATTGATTTTTCAATTTTTGGAAGCAAAAAGAGACGAATTTTTTGAATTTATTAAGTTTTTTTTTGGTAAAAATCGGCGAATTTGTTGCTCTAGAATAAATTATATCAATAAAAAATACAAAATCCCAATATTGTTACCTCGTGATTTATATATAAAGTAAGTGTGCAAAATTTGCGAAGGATCGGATAAGTAGTTTTTGAAATACAGTGATCACCGTCTTTGAAAAAGCAAAATCTGAGAAAAACGCGTTTAAAAATTAATAATAATAGCATATGTTTAAAATGGCTGTATCTCCGTCAGCTTTGCATCGATCAATCTCACATTTTCACTGTAAACTTTAAAAGGGCTGTACTATCGAATGAAACAATAAAAATTTAAATAATAATCCCTGTCGTATTCCGACCGATCTGGTCTCAGTTGAAGCGTTTGTGGAGCCGTTCGAATTGAGTTCGGCTTTTGATGAGAGGAGTTCATTACATAAGCAAAGAAATTTTTTATAGCCGGACCGGCGAAGAAATTATTGTTAAAACTAATTTAGAAGCGCTTCTGAAAAAAAATTTCGTTTATATAGTACTAGGAATCAATTTTTAGTTGTTATATACTCCCCAAATTTGAATTACTGCACCATGTTTTTTTCTATTTCTTGGTTTATCAATTGATGAATTCATTTTCATTTCTCTCTCCATTCATTTGAAGTTGATTTTCACTTGAAGTAATTCTCTCTACTATTCTCTTAATTTTCGCGACGTATCATTTTTCGTTTTGTTTCCTTCCGTTCAAAAATATCGCACCAATAGGGTTTAGTATTTGGTCAATGCGATCGCAGTGATCACAGTGCCGCATTAATTTGGTTGTTACGATACAGGCTCGCATGTTCGATGGGAAGGTAAACGTCTGAGGTGGCATCCATTGAGTTGTGTTGCCGTCTACATCTCCTCGTGTGGCATTGAGTTAGACAACGCCCTCTATCCACCCGGAAGCTTGCCATGGTGTAAACGAGTCGTCCTGCGACTCTTGCTCGGCTAATTCCATCTTTAACAGGTGTAGATTAAGACCGCAGTCAGCTTTACATGGTGACATTAGAAGGAGATACGCCATGGAGTCTTCCTGCAATATGGAACACCCGCTGCCAATTTCCTGGTATTTTAGTCTATCTTCCCAGGTCCAAGTGGAACCTGAAGTTCTATGGCATCTCCCATGGCATAAGGGTGAAACGGCCTTTTTTCGGGCTACGCATCTGGCCGACACCTATGGTGTGTTCCGAGACAATTTAGCTATGGACCTGCATATCGTACTACAAGGACCAGCTGAGTAGTGATACTGGCGCTATCTTGAAATAACGAGATTGATTCGAGTTTAGATGGTCGGATTTGAACATCCGGAGTGCCATCGATGACCCAGCGGAAAAATCGTTGACGAACTAACGATACAACTTCAAAACTCTTTACCAGACTCCGGCATCCAACAAGAAATATGGATGCTCGGCTACGCTATCATTTGGATGGACTGGAGTTTCTTTCGGTGTGGGATCTCATTTGGTGATTTGTTGCCGTTGAGTCGACATGGTGGCCCGACGGTAGAAATACGACAAGGAATAGACCACCTCACAGGTGGCCAATAAGCAGCGAGTGCCTTGTGTCCAGAGGACGGGTGGATGCATACCGACCCAACAGCAACTCGCTCTAGATTTTCGATTCTGCCTGATCGTTTTGAATTCGAAGCGCCGCGCAGAGCCAAATGAGTACCGGACGTGCTGGAACGACCAGGTAACTCTTTCATAGAATATCCTAGACCGCAACATAACCAATTTTGCTATGGCTGTGGAACCTCCAACATGGTCAAGTTTCAATATCCGAAGTGCCAAGCGGGGAACGGACAATGAGAAATGTGGAGAGCTGGATCTTCAGATGCACCGCTGAGCCGGTCACAACCACTATAGAGGCTGCTGTCAACGCAAGAGGCGGCGGTTCTAAGGGACAATCCTCATATAAGTGAAGTTAGAGTTCAGACAACGGAGATTATTGACGCTGTCACTCAGACTGTTGTCTGGAGACCAACCTCGCTCCATCGCCTTTGACGCCAGACACACTATTCGTCATCGTGTGAGTGCTTTTTCGCGAAATTCGTTCCACTCCTGGAACATCAGCATGCCATCCCAGAGACAGACTTTTTGGACCCTGAATACAAGTATTTAATTGCGCATATTACAACAAGTCCAGACAACAATCAGAACCTTTCTAAAGAGAAAGGCGAAGTTTATATCTAGACTATTTCGCAAAGTTATTTGCCCTTAGACTTATTGAAGTGCAAGTTATGGGTCCCCAAAAGTTATCAGGCACAATTTATTGCCAGCGCACATGATCTTCTTATGGCCTCTCATCGGGGGACTAAGAAGACGCTGGAGCTTCTGCGTCGAAACTATTACTGGCCCCCACTCGCTAGGGATGTCAGTGGTCATATCATTTCTTGCTCGACTCTCCTCATCAGCTGGTTGTACAGAAAATTTGTGCTTTTTATTCTGGTTTTTGATCTTGTTATTTATAATTATAGTTTTAAATTACTTTTAATTATTGCAGTTTTTTTCTGTTTCTACTTTATTAATTTTTAAACTGAGGTAATTTGGTCCTGTTTTTGATTTTTGTTCTCTTCACTTGTTAGTTTTAATTGAATTATTACTATTATTTTATTATTGGTAACTTCCCAATATGTGGAAAGTTTTTGTAATCACCACCAAAAATTCAAATTGAAATTTTGAACATATTGTTACGTTTTAAAGAAAGAAGTCTGTCTGTATATGTGTATGTATTGACGTTCGTACGTAAGTTCATGAAGTTTTTTTACTAGCATAACTTACGCAAAAAAAGTCATACCGAATTTGTTGGGAAGTCAACCGAAGAATCACGAGCTGATTGGATTTTGGAAAAATTCGGTCGAATGGTTTTTCATCTTTCCAAGGCTATTTCTGTCATGTACCATTCGAACTAAACATTAAATTTGCGTCGTTAAGGTGTCAATTAAAAGCTATAAGCATTTGAATGATCCCATTTAATTTTGAAAATATTTAGCGCACCTGTCTTTTAATTAAATAAAATCAAGCCACCTGAATTCCAACACAAGCAATCAATGCTTATAAAATTCAGATACTCTAAACAATTTTACAAAAAAATCAATAATAAATAAAAAAAACATCAATAGCCACCATTGATAAGAGGTTAATACGAATAAAATTACCAAATTCTTCTTATACTAAACAAATTCTTGTCGTGTCGATCAAAGCGTATTGATATTTGCATGGATTGGACAGATTTTCAATAATTAACTTTTATAATAATAAATTAATTGATAATAATTAATTTTTTATTTAATGTTTTTTGTAATCATGAGCGAAAGGTTTGATGATGATGAAAAATTGAATAAAAAATAAAAAAATCATTAACAGTCATCATGATCTTCAAGGTCATTTTTGTCATGCGTTATATCTCGCGAACCAAACATACGATTTGCATCGTTTAGGTGTCAATCGACGCGTATTAACATTTTTATGAATCTATCAAATTTTTAAAAAAATATTTGGAGCCGTTTTTTAATTTAAGAAAAAAAAAGTGCAAAAAATTAGGTTTGTTTTCATAAACAATAAATTTTTTTGATTTACGGAGCACAGTATCATATTTTATAAAAATTATACACTCCAAGCAGTGCTTGTAAAAACATCATCAAACCTTTCGCTCATGATTACAAAAAACATTAAATAAAAAATAAAATATCATTAACAGTCATCATGATCTTCAAGGTCATTTCTGTCATTCACTATATCTCACGAACTACATACAGTCGAACTTCCCTAAGTCGAACTTCTATATCTCGAATTTTTCTATAACTCGAATTTTATTCTTGGCAACTGCATTTTAATATCAATGTAAACGTACTCCATAACTCGAATTTTCTATAACTCGAACAATTTTCTTTGGCAGTTGGTGGTTCGACTTAGGGAAGTTCGACTGTATAATATTTGCATCATTAAGGTGTGAATCGACGTGTAATAACATCTTTGTGATTTTTTTAACATTATAAAAATTCGTTTCAGCCGTTTTTTTACAATTTAATAGAAGAAAACGCAAAAAATTAGGGGTTTTCTCATAAAAAATATTTTTTTAACCTGATTTGCACAACAGTAGTAAATATTTATAAAATTTATACATTCTTATCAGTTTTTGAAGAGAAACCGGCAACACTTTTTTCCATGATTATGAAAAAAACTAAATTAACAATAATATATCATTCAAAGTTACCATGTAAAGAGCGTTCATACGAATGATATTACTTTATATCTTTTATTCTAAATAAATTGTTGTAAATTTAAAGTTTTAAAAAAAGCATAATTTGAACAGATTTCTGCCAATGGTTTTTCAGTCTTTTAATTAAAAAAAACTGCTTAAATTTTGAAAACCATCAAAATTTCAATCAAATTTGCATTTGTGGTAATCAGCGGTGTGAATGGTAAAATGTTTTTTTAGTCAATACTTTGCAAGATCATTAGCTTTAAAAAGCTTTCATCAAATAAAACGTTGTAGTTTTTAGCAGATTTAATCTTTAGTAATCGTAAGATTTCAATTATTTCCTCCATCATCATTTGTAAAACATTTTACTTTTTACATGCAATTGAACCTATTTTTGACTGCATATTCAAAACCTTTCAAGACCAATAGAAAATATAAAGTCATTATTAATCTCATTGATGTAAAATCGTGAAAAAATATAAATTCAGTGATTATGCTGAAGTCATGGCAATTTTGAACGCAACTATTCAAAATGGTGATCACGCGACAAAATCTCTTTAATGAGAGTAATAACAAACACTGCATTCATTTTTGCTAGCGCCCTTTTGTCCTTCAAGCATCGATGTGAAAATAACAAATAACGTAGAAAAGGTCGCCACCGATTGATTCATCAAATCAATCTACCCGCATCCACCAAAAGCCTTACGTAATCAATGGATACTCCCGTAGATGATATGATTAATATTAACTCATTCCTGTTACTGCTATGAATACCGCTCATTATTATTACTTAAAGTAGTATTATTTTCAAAATTATTATTGTGTTTAATATTTTTAATGTTTATCTAGATATTACTGGGAAGTTGACCGTGTGGACCTCAAGGGTCGCACTTCGCGGCTTGTTTTCGTACAAGCGTTTGTTCATTATAATTGAAAAACTGCTTAAAATTTAAAACGTACGTACGTATGTACACACACATATACATCTCCCTTTCTAAAAACACTTTATATATACTCTATAGACCTCAAAACGAAGGATATGTTGAAAATTTCAATTTCGAATTTCAAGGCGATTACATTTTTTAGCAGTTCACGCTTTTAAAGGTTAGATGTTTTGAAGATTTCTTACTAAACTAAAATCAGTTTTTCATAAAAAAACAAATCTTTAATATTTATAATAAGTAATGGGTAACGATATTGCTTGATTTCACTTACTCTAATGACATGATTGTGATATCGATCGATGTTTATTGTCATTTTTATGATTTGATGAACTTCCAAAAAATTGAGTGCAAAAGTTTTTTTAATTTAATAAAAATGCAAAAAAATGAAAAAATATGGAAAAAAGTGCTATTTAATTTTCATTTCTACCAATCATGAGATTTTTTAGATTTCCCAGCAAGGCTGGCCTTATTTCGTCAATAACGCGTCGAATGTTGACTTCCAACTGGATTATCAGCATAGACAAGTGACTTAACGTACTCCACCAAAAATTAGTTCATATATATATATATATAATATATATATATATATATATATATATATATATATATATATGTATATATATATATATATGTATGATTATATATATATATATATATATATATAATATATATATATATATAGTAAAACCTGTCAATAACGGAACCTGTTAATAGGGGAATTCGTGTCAATAGTGGGAAAAAAATTTGGCCCGTAGAGCTCTTCCATACAAATTGACCTGTCAATAACGGAAAATCGAAACTCCGAATAGTGGAAAAAATATTCTTGGAAACAAAAATTTTTCGTCTATTTCTCCATTTGAAACTATATTTTTCCAATTTCACAACCAATGATTATAAAAATCGTTTCGAAATCACTGTTTCATTTCGTAAAATGCAAAATTTATCGCTTCTGTTGCGGCAATTCTGCATCGCAAAAAATGTATCGTTTACTTTCTCACTTCGATTCATTGTTTAGACTTCTTTATTGTTTGGACAGCATCGTGTAATCAAAATTTCTAAGAAATCGAAATTCAGTTTTTTGCTGATTCGATAGCTATGAAAAACACAATTAGAACTTCATTACTCTCACATTTTCCCGTCATTATTGAAAATGAATCGTAAAAAGGAGGATAATAAACCAATCCAACGTTCACGTCTCACGTTAAAACAAAAGTACAATTTGATAAAAGATCATGAAGCCAAAATTTGGAATCGAAGTTTTGAAAGAAAAATACAAATGTGGCAAGTCTGCTGTGTACATGGTTATTAAAGACAAAAAAGAAATTATCGACGAATACCTTTCATCGCAAAATGTTGAAAATACATATTTCCTCGATAAAATAGTAGACTCCAACAACTTAGTACAGGATGATTTGATTTCATTTCACATTTTCCTTCATTCATTTTTCCAAAAATAGTTTTATCACACTACATATATCCTTTTCGCGTTCATTATAGCACTTGATTTGATCATTAAATGGCCATGAAAATATATGCATTGGTTTTTTATTCAATTTTACTCTCAATAATGGAAAATCATTTTGGTTCGACTCAAATACCTGTCAATAATGGAACCTGTTAATAGTGGAATTCGTGTCAATAGTGGAAAAAATAAATTCCCCACGGACTCCGTTATTGACAGGTTTTATTGTATATATATATATATATATATATATATATATATATATATATATATATATATATTATATATATATATAACGCTTGTAGCTTACTAACAAAAATTTGTCAATGAACCCTTCGGTATAACACTCATATAATGACTTGGGTTTGTTTTTTACCTGATCAATGAAAATTGAGGGCGGCAAACAGTTGACCGATGCTACTCTATATGGATGACAATATAATAAACTCCCGCTAACCGCAAGATTTTGAGCGTACACATTATTTGAAACATTGTATTTTATTATCAATAGGATGGCATGCAAATTCGTTATGAACAAGGCGGTTGCATTCGTTGCAATTTAAACGTGATGTTCAAAAGTTTCAAAAAATGTTTTTAATTTCAATAACGATGGGAATGGCCAAGAGTGGCACTCTTCTAGTTAGACAAAAGATTGTAGACTTGAGAGGTAGGTTTCTTATATCGACAAATTGCCAGCCGCATAGTGTTCAATAAAAAACGGTTTAAGAAGCACTGAAACACGTAGAAACCCGCAGGACTATTCAATATCTATTGAAAGACAACTCATACTAAGATAGACAAATTGTCCACAGATTGAAACAAAACGAAAAAGATCTGCTGTCAAAATTCTTCGCCGACTTTACGGGTAAAGTAGGAATATTTCGGTGAGAACAATTTCATTCTTGGAACCTTGAAACAAAAATTAATCGCGTTGGCGCTAATGGCAGCAGATACTTAAGACGAACAAGAAATAAGCAATTCGGTCCGCGCTACACTCCATCTATGTTTGGAGATGTTTCTCGTGGTTTGATGTTGGACCAATACACCGTATAGAAGGAATATTAAGCAAGGAGAAGTACGTCGACAAGAATGTTAACCAAGGTCAAGATGCCGACACATACACACAGACATATATATATATATATATACTATATATATATATATATATATATATATATATATATATATATATATATAAAAATAAATTTACCAAATTGAATACAGTTGCTTACCCGAGGGGAGTGATTACTCGATTTGGCTTGAAAGTGTCTTCCAGCTTCGGTTACTGAATCTACTCCGCATGTCGCATTAAATACCATATCTTTGTTTCTGGAAAAAAATTTATTGTTCTAATATATTGAGGCGATCACGAATTCGGCATGTTAATAATCTATATAATTTTAGAATGATTACAAAAATTGATAAACGTGTGCCGTACAATATATTTCACCGTACAAAATGAAGCATAAGATTTATAATTTGGTTTCCTGTTAAGTTCCAGGAGGCCATTTAAAACATTATTTACGGCACTGTATTTATTTAAAAAAATGAAATATCGACCACACAATTATTTGTAGGATTTTAATTAAGCCATGAAGTGCTGTAATTGCATAATTTTTTATCAAGAAATTGTTTTAAATTGGAAGTTTTCTATAAGCCGGGAACTGTTCTATGACATTGTTTTGGTTATGCTTTGTTTTCAGTTTAAATGATTAATTATGTTTCATATTTTTGTGGAATTTGAGGCATTAAAACAATAATGTTTATATGCAAGACAATTTTACATGTTTGTGTGTAAACTTTACGTAAATTTTTGCAGCATTAGCATTTTGATAGATAAAACCCTAATACAGGATATTCAAACAATATAATTTCCCTCATTGAGGATAATTTCAAAATTGTCAGATTAATTTGCGCGAATTGGGAAAACTAATGAAATGTTTTTGGGAGATATCATTGGTGCATCGCA